>PVJH01008841.1:35599-82906 GCA_004026705.1 Nesogale talazaci | reverse complement strand
TCTCCAAAGTCTATTTCTGGTATCCCCAGGGGATTTCATCAGTCTACTCCGCCTGCTGTTCTGCTGTGTGTCCTCAGTGCCTCACCCCAGCATTAAGGGGCCAGACTGTGCACTTTTCCCACACTGGGTCTCCAGTGCTGTTCCCCTCAGTGCCATGGTTCAGTGAGAGATGCAGAGATGCCATGTCCTGTGCTGGTCCTATGGTCTTCCTTCTGAGTTGCTTACTCTGAGCAGGAACGTCGTGCTTATGTTTCCCGTGTGCTGTAATGCAACAGTGTCCCAGTTTTGAAGATTTATTAAATAGACAACAATAGCATGAAAAAGCAAAATCGAAGGATTCTTTTGTTCATTTTACAAGGCTACTTGTCATCAGTTATTGTCCCGGTCCAGTTTCATATTAATTTCAGCCATCATCCACAACTTTCCTATGACTGCAGTCCAATAGTATTATCACCAGACATTAAAGTGAACTACAAGAAATTATTGCTTTAACAAGTTGTGTTAGTCTGGGTAGGCTAGAGGAACAAATTTCATAGACACGCATGTAGATATAAGGAAAGGGTTTATATACAAAAGGAATGTGACACTGAGAAAGCATCCCAACCCAGTCCAGTTCAAAGTCATAAGTCCGATATTAGCCCATATGCCCGATACCAGTCTATAATGTCACTTTCCGACTCACAAAGTCACAGATCAGTGGATGCAGAATCTCGGCACTGGCAGGGGTTTCCCCATGGCTCCTTGCTTCCAGGGGTCAGGGTTCATCAACAGCATCCAGTGATGACAGAAGCAACTCATCGCTGGTAGGGGTCCCCATGTGGCATCTCCAGCTTCAGAAGTCTGGCTCCTTCAGGGCAAAGCCGTGGGCTTCTTCTCTGGCTCCTCAGACACTTCTCCATGATTCATCGTCTCTGAGACTAACTCCCAACAACTGGGGAAGATAGCTTCTCATCTTCATGAAGGAAATATCACGAGATTTCCCAGAAGTCTCAGGAGAAAGCCATGCCCACATAGAGGCCTCATTAGCTATTCAATGGCTATCTCCAGATGAACAGGCTAGACTCCACCCCTACATTTCAATCATAAAATTAACATAAGCACATGACTACCACACAAGTGGTTAGCAGCATGAAGATGTGCAAGAGGGCATCTAAGATCTGGATGGGAATCATGTCCTTATTTATTTTATTTTTTTAATTAAAAGATCATTTTAACAATGCTCTTATGACAATCCAGACATTAGTTGTATCAAGCATATTTGTACATATGTCGCCATCCTTATTTTCTAAACATTTACTTTGAGCCCTTGGTATCAGCTCTTCTCTTTTCGCTCCCTCCCCTCCACCCCCATAGTGACTCCTCGACAAATTACAAATTATCATTCTTTTCATATTTTACATCAGTCACTTTCTCCCTTCCCCCACAGTTTTTTCTCCCCTTCTCTCTTCTCCTTCCCTCCCACCTGTCCTTAATCTCCTGGTATGGCTACTCCCATTTCTATTCCAGAGGGGTTATCTGACCTGGGTTGTGTGAGTCATGAGTTCTTATCTGTGCCTGTGTACATGCTCTGGTCTAGCTGCAGTGAAAGGCAGTACTGAGGTCATGATAGTGGGGGTTGAGAAAGCCTCAAGAAGCTAGAGGAGTATGGTGTGTTTTATTGGTGCTATATTGCACCCTGGTTGACTCATCCCTTCCTTGTGACCCTTCTGTGAGGGGATGTCCTATTGTCTACAGGTGTGTTTTAGGTCACTACTCTGATCCACCTCCTTCTCAACAACATGTTTTTTGTTTGTTTGTTTGTTTGGGGTCTTCTGATGCTTGTTACTTGGACCTGTCAACACCTCACGATGGCATAGGCTGCTAGATTGCCACTTGTTTAATTCCAAGCCTTTCAGACCTCAGATGGTATATCATTTGGCAGCCGGGCACCATCAGCTTTCATCATCACATTTGCTTGTGCATTCATTTTGTCTTCAGTGATCTGCAGGGAAGGCGAGCATCACAGAATGCCAGGCTGTTAGGAAAAAGTGTTCTGGTGTTGAGGGAGAGCTTGAACAGGGGCCCAAAGTCTGTCCATTTTCTTGATGCATTGCCATATAAATATATATACATAGGTCAGTACCTCTATTATGAATGAACACATTTATATATGTACATACCTATGTTTATACCTCTTTTCATAGCTTTGCTTCCAAATTTTTCATCTGTTTTCTTTTACCTTCCTCCTGCCCTGCCTTCCCTTTCACCTTGTCTCTGCCTCTCAGTAATTCCTCTCAGTTAGATTGTGTTTGCTTCAAAATCTATATCCAAGATCTCTAAAATACTCCTGTTCATTTTTATTGTTTTATTCTAATCATTTCATTGAGGGTTCATACAACTCTTATCACCATCCATCCATCCATCCATCCATCCATCCATCCATCCATTGTGTCAAGCACATTTGTACATTTTTGCTATCATCATTCTCAAAATATATGCTTTCTGCTTGAGTCCTTTGTATCAGCTCCTCATTTTTCTCCCTCCCTCCCTATCCTCCTCCCTTGATAATTTATACATTACTATTTTTTTCCACATTTTACACTGTCTGATTTCTTCCTTTATCCACTTTTCTGTTGCCCATCCCCCAGGGAGGGGGTTATATGTAGATCATTGTGTTTGGTCTCCCCCCCTTTCCCTTCCACTCCTGATATCACTGCTCTCATTATTGGTCCTTCGGGGTTTATCTGTCCTGGATTCTCTGTGTTCTCTAATCTGTTCCAGTGTACATTCTCTGATCTAGCTGGATTTTTAACATAGAATTGGGATCATGATAGTGAGGGGAGAGAAGCATGAAAGTGCTAGAGGAAATAGGTATCTTTCTTTTTATAAAAAAGTTCATCTTATTGGAGACTCATACAACTTTTACCACGATCCATATATACATCCATTGTATGTCAAGCACATTTGTATATTTGTTGCCCTCATCATTCTTAAGACATTTTCTTTCTACTTAAGCCTTTTGTGTCAGCTCCTTATTTTTTCCCTTCCCTCCCCACTCCCCTTCCCTCATGAACCTTATAATTTACAAATACTATTTTACAAATAATTTACAAATATTTTACAAATAATTACTTATAATTTACAAATTACTATTATCTTGTCATATCTTACTCTGCCTGACGTGTCTCCCTTCACCCCCTTCCTTATTGGCCATATCCTGGGGAAGAGGGTCTATGTAGATCCTTACAATTGGTTTCCTCATTCTATCTCACCTTCCCTCCACCCTCCTGGTATTGCTACTCTCAGCAATGGTCCTGAAGGGGTCATCTGTTCTGGATTCCCTATGTTTCTAATTCCTATCTGTACCAGTGTACATCCTTTGGGCTAGCTGTATTTGTGAGGTAGAATTGGGATCATGGTAGTGCTGGGAGGAAGCATTTAAGAACTAGAGGAAAGTTGTATGTTTCATTGTCGCTATACTGTACCCTGACTGGCTAGTCTCTTTCCCTTACACCCTTCTGTAAGGGGATGTCAGTTGTCTATAGATGGGCAGTGGTTCTACACTCCACAATCCCCCTCACTCACAGTGATATGATTTTTTTTGCTCTATGATGCCTGATAGCTGTTTCTGTCAACACCTTGTGATCACACAGGCTAGTATGTTTTTTCCATGTGGGTTTTGTTGCTTTTGAGGTAGATGGCTACTTGTTTGCCTCCAAGTCTTTAAGACCCCCGATGCTATATCTTTTGATAGTCGGACACCATCAGCTTTCTTCATAACATTTACTTGTGCACCCGCTTTGTCTTCAGTGATCATGTTGAGAAGATGAGCATCATAGAATGCCAGTTTAATGGAACAAAATGTTCTTGCATTGAGGAAGTACTTCAGTGGGGGTCCAATGTCCATCTGCTACTTTAATATTAAACCTACAAATATATGCACATAGATCTATTTCCCCATTGTCATATAAATATATTTACTTATGTACATCCCTTTATTTAGACTTCTATAAATACCTTTTGCCTCCTAGTTCTTTTCTCTATTTCCTTTTACTTTCCTGTTGTCCCACTATTATTCTCAGCCATCATTTGGGTTTCAGTCATTCCTCTCAGTTACATTGTCCTTGATCAAGTTCTACCAGACCCTTCACCCCCTCCTCACCACTGATTTTGGATCATTTGTTCCCTTGTCCCTGGGTTTGTTAACACCCACTTCCTTCCCCCCTTCCCCCACTCCCATGCCTCCCAGAACTGTTATTCCCATTGTTGTTGTTTTCTCCTCCAGATTGTTTATCCCGCCTGTCTTAGCTAGATAGACCTTTTAATTCTTTAGTTGTTCCCCTGTCTTTGGCATTGTTTGCTCACTGCTCCCTTTCCCCACTACTTCCATTTGGAGCTGCTGCTTTGATTGCTTTCTGCTTGGCCTGGGTATCAGTGTCCTTAATGTGATTCCATTCTTAAGTGACCAGTCACAATATTGAAGCAAAAACAAGAAAATTCTTTACTGATTCCAGTTTCTTACGTGACAGTGCTATATACCACGAAACAGTTATGGAGCCTGGGAATATCATGTATATTTAGGGTCCAATATATGACATTTGTAGTGGTGTTTCAGAAAATTAGGTTGCATCTTATATTGATGTCAGCAAAGAACATCTTCTTAATAAGATTGAACTATTAAGTGATATGATATGTGAATTATATGGCAATAAAACGGTTCTTATAAATCCAAACATGCAGACCATAACATGTTGTTTAATTTCTTTCCTAGTTCTTTAACACAAAACACCTCATGGGTGATTATGTGATAGGATATTTCACGGAGAGTGATCGAAAAATGGTAAGATTGCAGCATGTCAAAGGCAGAAAACTGCTAAGACCCAGGAAGACAAGGCTGTCTTGCTGAGTTCCAGCTCTACAGGTGTCAGTGTGTGGGCATAAAGGAATCTGCAGACATCACTTATGGCAAGTGATTGAGCTAGGCAGAAAGATACAGGAAATTCATCTGAGTCACTCTGTCACATCGCAGCCTCCCCTAACAAATGGATGCGCTTGCAAGCAATGGAAGGTGTCTTAAGAGTTGATTAGCGTTTTAACTCATCATTTGGACAGTGTCTCTCATTGTTTAACTTATCTCTGCATATGTGTTCAGTATAAGTCAACCTTACTCAATTATTAATAGAGAAAATCTCAAAAACAGAATTTATCCAGATTCAAGAAGATTCAACTTAAGACTAACGAGACAAAGGAGAATGGAGTCTCGGATAATATCCTGCCTAAGCTACTCATCTATATTCTTTCACTGTACTAGATAATCTTTACTTCCAGCCCTGGCCCAAGATGGGTTCTTGCTACAGTTAAGAATAAACCCTGTGAATAAGTCAACTGGTAAATGTGCTATAAAATACCAATTATCAAGAAAATGCATGTTCTCTTGAGAAATGATTCAAAAATGGATGATTTGGTATTTTTCTACCTGTAGCTGCAATGGCTAGCTGTTCATTTATTAGTTTGATTTGGTGACTAACTCATTTCATGGCCTAACATATACACGCAGCCAAATCTTTTAGGAATGCTGCTGCTCTAACTGGATTTGCTGTAATCCAAAATTCCTTACCATGCAGTGAGTTGCTTTGTAATATTAAAATCATGTTTCGTTTCCCTTTGTCACATTAGGTGCTGGGAGCTGACGATGGCAACATGACTGATGGATGCTCTCAGAAGCTGGCAATTGCTAAGTATCTCCGATCTCTGTTGCTGGTCCTGGTCCCATGCATCTGTGCTCTCATTGTCCTGCTGGTCATCCTACTTTCCTTTCTTGGTGGGTGATGCCCTTAAGCAACAGAAATGAGGTTTGCATTAAAGTTAGCATGACTTGTAAGAGCGATGTCTACCTCTTTAGCCTGAAGAGTTACTTGAATGAGAGGGCTATCTGTTGATTGGTTGCTATTGTTAGGAGTCAGCGAGGCAGTTCTGCCTCACTGTAACCCCATGCACAGCAGAACAAAACAGCGCCCCATTGTCTACCATCCTCAGCATTGTTGAAACCATTGCTGCAGCTACTAGTTCAGTCCATCTTGTTGGGTGTCTTCCTCTGTTTTGTTACCCCAATGTGTCCAAAAAAAAAAATGAGACCAAGTCTCACCGTCCTACCTCTAAGGAATATACTGGCTACAAACCTGCAGTCCCAGCCTCTGTAATTACTGTTACTGATTATTGTCAGTACTAATGAATGAACACATTAAGAAGTCATCGGGTGATGGCTAGAGCAGGCATTGTGAAGGTTCTTGAGGCTCAAAGAAGGTGAGGTTGGTACTTTCGTTGGTGCTTACAGTTGAGAGAAGGAGGTACTTATCACACAGAGAAATGCATGCTGATGATAGCAGTGTAGACAGGTATCTTTGGAGGCAGTTGAAGGAAGAGACACAGAGAAGTTAACAGTTTTACCCTTGGAGCAAAGTTAATAAAAACCTAGGCTTCAAGATAATGCCGTAGAGGTCCTATAGGCAGAGAAAATAGCAAGTGCAAAAGTATAACCTCATAAAAGACGGGGGTGGAGTTTGGACACTGATCAAATGTTTGGCAAGGGTGAAAATTCAATTAGACCGGTATGTGCAGTACACATGCTGCACAACTTAGCAAGCTATGCTAAAGTGCTTAGGTGCCAGCATCTCTATTGCTATTTTTCAAATGCTATTCTGTGGAACCCAAGGTTCTGAAGAGAAGGCCCAAAGATTGCATATACGCTCGTTTTGATTTTTATTTTGCAAAAAGAGAACTTAACCACACATTCAAACTAAGTATTTTCACTGCCTTTGAGTCAATTCTGATTCATAGCAATTTAGCACAGAGTAAAAACGTCCCTTTCAACTTTGAGGCTGTAAGATATCCTCATTCTTCTCTCATGAAGCAACTGAAGGATTCGAACTGCTGATCTGGAAGTTAGCAGCCTAATACATCTATTGCTTCTTCCTACTCAAAGCCAAGTTTGGAAGCTCAACTGAAACCATTGGCTACCCTGCTGGCATTAGAAATACTTGTGGCATAATTTCCAGCTCATCCCATCAAAGCACATAAGCCACCACAGTATGGCAAACTGATAAAGCAGTGGGTGAACATTGATATAAGTTCCATTATTTATCTATTTGTTGTACTGTGGCAGCTTGGGTGTTACTGTGAATCTGAAAGCTTTGCCAGTGGTACTTCAAATCCAGCAGGGTGACCTATGGTGGCTAGGCTTCAGTGGATCTTTCAGATTAAGACAGACTAGCAAGGGACAACCGACAGTCTATGTCTGGGAGATTAGCTACCATAATTCCTATGAATAGCAGTAGCATTTTTTAATACAGGGCTTAGAAGGTGAGACCTTCAGGTTTCAATGCACTCAAAGTACGAATGCGAAAAGAAGACCAAATTTGAACTTAATAGTGAGGATGGATTAAAGCTTTGAGGACCACAATTTGTTCTCAAGATGAGAAGAAAATGCTGCAAATACCCATTAATAACCGAATTGTAATACACCAAAGAGGAATCTAGAAAATTATAGATCATCAAGCATGAAAAGGAATGCATGAAGGTCGATATCCTGGGCAGTATTGAGCTGAAATGGACTGGTCTTTGTCACTTTGATCAAATCATCACATGGTCCATTGTGCTGGGAATGTCAAATGCAAGAGAAATGGTATCACATGCATTGTCATAAAGGACACTACAAGACCCGTGTTGAAGTATAATGCTGTCTTGTGCTAGGACAATACCTATCTACCTACAAGGAAGATCAGCTAACATGACTATTTCTTAAATCTATTCCCCAACCACTATAGAAAGTAATGAAGCAAATGAAGCACCCTGCAACTGCCATCTTAAATTGTTTAACTAAGCCATGAACATGCACTGATACTACTGGTGGTGATGGGAAAGTGGAAACAAAAATGGAACGCGCAGCTTTGTGTTAAAAACCCAGTTGGAGATGGTATGATAGAATGTTGCAAAACCAACAACTTGCTCATGGCAAATACCTTTTCTTCAGTAGCAAAAGCAGAGACTACACACTTTGAATAATGAAGGTTTTCCACTAGAGTTTTAGTTTCTGCCCACCGTGGTATCCACTGTATCAAACTATTGCCAGTTGCCACAGAGTCATTGCCTGACTCATGATGATAACACGTACAATGGAACAAAGCCTGTCTGGTCCTATGCCAACTCCTTGATTGGCTATGGGATTGGACCATTTTATGATCCACAGAGTTTGTTGGCTGGTTTTCAGAAGCAGACATCTAGGCCTTTCTTCCTACTTCTTCTTATTCTGGAAGCTCTTCTGAAACACCTTCCACACACAAGCTTCCATGATCAGTTGGCTGGGGACTGTGCTTGAGGTGCACTGACCCAGTCTTCTGAATGGAAGGTGAGAATTCTGTCACTGAACTGCTAGTGCTTCCCTTGAGACTCATCTCTGCCATTCATTTCTTCCAAGAGTTTATTCTTCTCAAGAACCTGCCTGTTTTTCTTCCCTTCCCAGTGCCTTCCTGTAATTGTCTTCTCTCTAGAGTTTATGATTATTATCCATCTGTTAGATGCTCATCCAGGCCTGTCAGTAAGTGCAAAATTTCAAAGTTTAATTCTCATTATATTGGGGCCCATTGTTCATACACATTAAAGACTACTTCATCCTATTGTCAGAATCTGATGCTAGTGTAAATGTAAAATAAGTTTTTAAACTCCTCGGTATTTAGAAGCTTTGAACAAAGTGGGGATGTTATTAAACAGTGCTTCAAGAGGGTTTATCTTATGACTCATATATGTGAGTAGGAAGGCAGCCAATTTGTTACTACTTGTAAGTGATCTTTCCTTATATGTAAGCAACTTTTTGAAGTTGGGATTTCCCAACACAGCTTCTTCAAATGCATTTCTGCTATTGGTTCTGCAGCAGATGATCTGATAGAGACATATTGAAGCAATATCTTCCCAAGCAGACTTTTCCTTTTTGAAGCTATGCAGATTTTTATTATAATGAACAATAAAACCATTTAAAATTTTTGCTTAACGGCCTCATTACATTCTGCTTACTTCTCAAGAGCATTTTCTTTGGCTTGAGTTTATAACTCTATTCTCATTTGAAGTTTTGCACTTAGCACAGGAGTGTTACCAAGGGATGCTGGATGCCAACTGTGTATAAATAACAGGAGCTTAGCTTCAAAAGGCAAAGAGCTAATACTGAGAGGAGTACTGATTAGAAAAATATAATGCAAACCTTATGTTAACAAACACAGATGTTTTATGAGTCTCCAATTTGGTCTGTTCTGGTTTCTTTCATGCATGAAGTCAAGATGGTGAAAATAATTTTGTAGGTAAGAGAGCTGGATTTCTTGATGAGAGGTTTTAGCTAGAGGAGAAGGCAATAGCAAATTGCTTTTTCCTCCCCTACACTGAAGCCAGTATCCTTTTGTTTTGTGTTTCTAAACTCGCCAGGTAGTTTTAGCTTTCCCAAAGATTTAAGTTTTAAAGAAAGGATTCAAGTTGGGAGTGGGGGAGGGGGCAGAAAAGAAGAAATGAAAAGGTGATTCAAATGTGAAAAAATTACCGCATTCTTTTTGTTGTCATTATGTGCCATTGAGTCTGTTCCAACCCATAGCAACTGTGTACACAGCTGAACATGACTCTGTCCACTCCTGCACCATCTTCACGATTGTTCTCACGCCTGAGTCCACTTTTCCAGCCACTGCATCATTCCATCTCCTGGACGGTCTTCCCCTCCTTTGCTGCCTTTCTGCCCTACCTAACATTGATGTCCTTCGTCAGGGACCAGTCTCTCCTGACATCATCATCAGCAGAAATGTTTTTAACTTCATAGAAACAAGGGTAGGACTACTTCTTCCAAGACAAGCTAGATTTGCCCCTTTAGCGGGCCATGTCACTTTCAACATTCCTCTCCAGAATCACAATTAAAGCGCATCAATTCTTCCTCAGTCTTTCTTATCACTGTCCAACTTTCACATGCATTTGAGACAATCGAAAATACCATGGTTTGGTTCTGGCACACCTTAGTCCTTAGAGTAACATCTTTACTTTTTGTACCTTGAAGAGGTCTTGTGAAGATTTGCCTACTGAAATACATCTTTGGATCCCCTATCTGTGGATTCCTTGAGCATTCATTGTGAATCCAAACAAGACAAAATTCTTGAAAGCTGCAACTTTTTGCCATGATCTTGATATTACCTATTTGGTCCTCTTTATATTGAGTTATAATCCATTTTGAAGGCTCCATTTTTTTTAACTCTGATCTAATAATGAGAAATTGATAGAATACCAGTTGAAATATTTTGGCAAGCTGATGAAACACTGGAAACACTCACTTGTTTATGCCAAGAAATTTGGAAGACAGTTATTTGGCCAACTGACTACAGGAGATTCATATTTGTGCCCATTTCAAAGAAAGTTGTTCCACCAGAGTGCTCAAACTACAGAACAATATCATTGATATTGCATGCAAGTAAATTTTGGTGAAGATCATCCAGTAATGTTTATAGCTGTACTTTACAGGGAACCGCCTAAAGTCCAGGCATGATTCACTAGAAGGATGTTGTGCAACAAGGTATGTCATTGTTGATACCAGATTGATCTTAGCTCCAAGCAGAGAATACCATAAAGATGTTTACTGTGTTTTATTGACTATGCAAATACAGTAGACCATGTGGATCATAATAAACTATGGATAACCTTGAGAAGAATGAAAATTCCCGAACACTTCATTGTGCTCATGTGGAACTTGTACATGGATCAAGAGGCAGCTGTGTGGACAGAACAAGGGGATACTGTATGCTATAGAATCAGGAAAGTTGTGCACCAAGGCAGTATTCACTCACCACACTTGTACAATGTGTATGCTGAACAAATCATCAAGGAAGCTGGTTTATATGAAGAAGTATGTGACATCAGGATTGGAGGAAGGCTTATTAACAGCCTGTGATATGCAGATGACACCACCTTACCTGCTCAAAGTGAGGAAGACTTGAGCATTTGCTGATGAAGATCAAAGACTGCAGTCTTCAGTATGAATTATAGCTCAAAGTAAAGAAGACATAACAAACACACTGTCATGGAGTCAATGCTGATTCATGGCAACCCCTTTTGGGTATCTGAGATTGCAACTGTTTACACAAGTAGAAAACCCACCCTTCCTTCTGTATAGCTCAGGAGGTTTCAAACTGCTGACCATGCAATCACAGTCCAACTTGTAATAATTACAACACCAGGGCTCCTTGGATCAATAGGGAACATCATGATAAGTGGAGGAAAGTTTGAAGTTGTCAAGAATTTTGTCTTGCTTAGATCCACAATCAATGCTCCAGGAAGCAGGTGTCAGGAGATCAAAAGGCAAGTTGCATTTAGTAAATCTGTTGAAGAAGACCTCTTCAAGGTATTGAAAAGCAAGGATGGTACACTGAGTACTAAGGTTTGCATCATATGCGTGTGAAAGTTGGACGTTGAATAAGGAAGACTGAAGAAGAATCAATGCATTTGAATTATGGTGCTGGAGAAGTATATTGAAAGCACCATGGACTCTCATAAGAACAGGAAGAATGGTTCGATTTTGTCTTGCATACTTTGAACATGTTGTCAGGAGATACCAGACACTGGAGTAGGATCATGCATGGTAAAGTGGAGGAGCAGCATAAAAGAGAAAGTCCCTCAAGGAGAGGGATGGACACAGTGGTTACAACCATGGATTCAGGCACAGGAACATTTGTGAGGAGGCTACAGAAGTGGGCTAAGTTTTTTTCTGGCATAGGGTCTCTGTGGGTTGGAACCACTTGATGGTATTTAACAAAGACAACAACAATAATGAGGGGTCATGTGTCATATCACTTACCCTACCACTTCTCTCTGGGTTTGAGAGACCAATCTGTCTGTTACTGGGAGCAGGAATCATGCAATGAAGATTGAAGGGACTCACTGAGTCATAGTATCAAAAATAATTTGTTCAACAATTTCAAGAGGTAACGTATGATCAAGAGCCAATGGTACCGAAGGAAAAAGTCCAGTTGCACTGTCATTGGCAAAGCAAAGATCTTAAGAATTATTTCAATATCTAATGAAATGTTTCAACAAGCTGATGAAGCATTGATGAAGCAAGTGCTTGTCTCTGTCAAAAAAATTGGAAGACAGCTGCCTGCTCAATCAAATAAAAAAGATCCATATCTGTGCCTATTCCAAAGAAAGGTGACCTAACTGCATCCAAAGAAAGGATGCAGAACTTATCAATCAATATCATTGATATCACATGCAAGGAGCATTTTGCTGAAGATTGTTTTACAATAGCTGTAGCAGCACATCATCAGGGAGATGCCAGGCATTCAGGTCCAATTTGTACATCAAGCTTTTGGATCTTTGCAACTATTACATTTACATTCATGGAATGACCATGTTATGTGGTATATCTTTTCATTTCAAGATAAAAGAAGAAGAGAGTAACTAAGATATGTGGATAAAAGCAAGATTATATTCAGTGGATGAGTGCAGTTTTCTTTATGAATCAAATATTTCATCTTGTGGTCAAGACAATCACATGTTTATTTTGATTGAGAATACATTCTAGAATGCTACATTAGCCAAAAATAGTTATATAAAGTTCCACGTTGTACTCATTACTGTTTGGCATTCACTCATCCACTGAGTGTGGGGAATGTGTTACCTCCATCACATGACCACAGTTTAGCTTTGACTCTTCAATGTTTTATTTAGAAATCACTGGCACATGAAACTGGTGACCTTAGTTAGCTAGAAAACAGCTGCTTTTCTATTTTGACTTGTCGTTAGTGTTTTCCAAGTGTCAAGCACATGTAAAGAAATTTTTTCCATAGACTGATATTAGACATTTTATTTATATTTCTTTTATTTTTAATGGTCCTTGAGACTATTTTGAAAATGGAAAGCCTATTTGAGAGCTCACTGTAAGTGTTCTTACAGTGTGTGGGGGATCTCCTTTGGGTATTTCCACAGATGGATCGATATCACAAACATTTATTTCTATGATATGCTCAGCTACAGTGCCATAGTCTAGAAACACAGTCTGCTGTCTGTTTTGGCTGAGTTAAAGATATATCATCTCACTCAACATTTTTAAAATTTTATGCCAAAAGAGAAAGCTAGGTCATTCCCAGTCATTTTGGGATTGGTTCTACATTTTGTCAGTGCATTGGGTGTCTTGAAAAAGTGACCAGCTGGAAATCTAAATTTAATGACTAGTTCTTTTAACTATATTTTATAGTTTCTGGTCAAAGGTGGAGATAATTTAGTTTCTGCATTTAATTTGCACTGTACTTAGTTTTGCTCTTTTGGTTTCTAGGATATAAGTCAGAGTAAGTGTAAGAGCCCTGTTGCTTTTATTTATATGTTGTGTATTCTGGAATTCAGTGAAAAACACAGAGAAAAATATGGCTGAAATCAAGCAGCATGATGGGACCTTGGTGTCATAGTGGTTATGAGTTGGGCTGCTAGTCACAAGGTCAGCAGTTCCAAACCACTGGCCACTTCATGGAGGGAAAAAAACCCAGGGCTTTCTATTCCAGTTAAGAGTTAAAGTTTCAGAAACTCAGAGTGGCGGTTTTACCGGGCCTAGAAGGTAGTTATGAGTCAATATCGACTCAATGGCAGCGCATTTTTTTAAGCAGTACTTTTATGTCCTTTGGTGGTAGATATATGGAGTGTGAGTTAAATGAGTGCTGAGTAACACAATATGATAAGTGAAATAGAAAAGGAAAGGAACACTGTGAGATTCATTATATTTTATTGAGTTGTAGTAATTCCCAGGTAAGTCACCAATTTAAGCTGAACCTGCCCTGCATACCTTAGGTACTTGAAATTTAGATTGGGAACCAATATCTAATCCTAAGTATTGAGAGAATCATCTTTTCTCATAGGCTTATGTAGTGATGGAAGAAAAACAGAGCAATTCTATGGGTTGTCCAAAGGATGAGGTAGTTGGGATCTTGACCCTTTCTTTCATTGCATTTGCCTGAGTAGAAAGAGACATGGGAAAACAGTCCCATAGTTTTCTTTATACTTATATGTATATATTAAAATAAATATTCCTCCTACTCATATGATTTTATATAGATATATCTGCACAATTATTAAAGCATTTATTTATATATCTTACAAAAATGAGTGGTTTGATGTATATAAGTATTTCCCTAGTGTGAGACTCCATTTATCAATTGTATCTAGGGATCTTCAAGTTGGTCCTAGTTGTGTTTTAAAACATTTGTGTGTGGGGAGGTTAATTTTGTTTTTGGTCTTTCAGGAACGTTAAAAAAGCCCTATTTGAAATCAAATGGGAGTGAGCCTTTGGTCACTGATGGTGAAGTCCAAGTGTCTGATGTCCAGCTTGAAAATTCAATGGAGAAGAGCACTGTACATCGCACCCAAAACAATCCTGATGGAGCCACAAATGCTTCTCTCCCAGGGGACCAAAATCACAGAAGCACAAGTGAGTCTGAAGGTGATGAATGTGTGTGCCTTTTCATGTCTGCAAACCAGACAGCCTTTTAAGGATGGCAACTAATGCTTTTCATTCACAATCGCTTACTATTCACCAGGGCAAAAACACCATTCAATTATCCAATCCTAGTAGAGGGCCTTTTTCTTACATGTATCATATCTTCAGCTCAGAATTCCAGAAATAGAAATAAAATAAATGAAAGTGTATCAATGTTATTGAACATTTCTGAGGTCTGAGGTTTAAACTGCTTGTCCCACTGTAGTATCAATGTTTTTTTGTTTGTTTTGTTTACATCTATAAACTTGGATCTTTTCCCTCTTTCTTCTTGCTCTTTTATTTTTCTCTGTGTAGTGTATCTTACAGTAAAGACTGGAACCTGCATAAGGCAGAAATCTTCCTGCTAGAGAAGGAAAGTGCAAATCATTTCCACTACAACAAGAGAAGTTTTGGTGTCACACTGTCATAGGTGGAAAACTTTGGAGACCCAGAAAACCAGGAAGTCTCACTGAGCTAGGGCTCTCACAGATTTCTCTGCACTTATTCAGTGGCTGAGAAGCCCTGCTAAATGGGTATACTTTGGATTGTGATCCAGAAGATCAGCAGTTCAAATCTACCAGCCACTCCTACGGAGAAAGACAAAGCTTTCTACTCCCATTAAGAACTAGTCTCAGAATCACATAGGGGTAGTTCCACCTTGTCCTATAGGGTCTCCATGCGTCAGAATTGACTCAAGAGCAATGAGTTTGGGATTGGGGGTACTTAGTTGATGACAAGTAATCATATCTCGAAGTAACTTGTATGTCAGAAACTCTTCTGCATGAAGACAAGTGGAAGGATTTGTCCAATTTTTCAGAAAGAACAGAAGTGGGGTCAATGTGAATACAGGCAGATTACTTGATGTGGGATATGACTTAATCCTTCATTAGCTCTCCGATAGTTAGTAAAACTACTAAACTCCCAGAATGCTTAGTGGGAGTGGGTTTAAGGGACAAATGCCAAAGAATATTGGCTGTTATCTCATCAATGCCGATCAAAAAGGATGAGAGCACGGGCCCTGAAAGAACTCTCTGCATTGTGTGGGGTTTTGCTTTCTGCTTCCTAAAGCAAGCAGATGGGGCTAAAAGGAAAAAAAACCCACAATGCCCATTTATTCATCATCATTTTCTTCTGTGTTCTTCCCTTTCAAGAAAATCTACAATGGTGGTGGATGAGGGGCATGGGGGTGAAAAAAAAAAAAGAAAATCCACAATGGATGATCACATATCAGATCCAGGACCGAGGGTTTATTTTTATTGAGAGCCAGGAAAGGAAGGATTAACTTGACTTTTAGCTATCACAGTGTTTGTCAGTGATTTGAAGCAAAACAGCAGTATTCTATTTCCCCCCTCAACAGAGACAGACTACTTGCATGTCTTTGTTTGACAGAGCTCCTGCAGACATGTCCTCTTCCTTGTGCTCACTCGTTTGCCAGTGATTCCTACTCATGCACACTGCCTGGCAGAAATACTGCCAACCAAGATGGTGCCAACTAGCATTGACTTTCCTGCTGGGTTTAAGCTTGTGGTTTGCTATTTGGTTCATGTCTTAAGTACCTTATTCCTCGAAAGGGGAATGTTTTCCATCAGAAGTGCAAAAACAATTGAAAGAAAAACTCAGTGAGCTAATGTGATTTCAATTACAACATTTGTTATTCTCTATTCCTAAGTGGATTTCTCTCTTTGTTTCTCTCTTTGGAAAAGTTCTGTCATTTGTTAAGATTCAAATAACATTGACAAATGTATACAGTAAAGAGTCATGAACCATATGGTAGTTGTTGCTCTGTTTGGAAATTTGATGGGGGTCTTTTTGATTCATTTTTACTTTCTATGGCTAGAGCCTTATTTGCAATTATGAGTGTAACTTGATGTGTTACAGGAAATCCAGGTGAAATTAGAATGATTACTGTATATACTTGAGTATATGCTGAGGCATCTAACTTTACCACAGAAAAACTGGGGGGCGAGCTTTTTCAGCATTTAAAATGTTCTGAAGAAACTCAGTTTATACTTGAGTACATATGGTAATATTTGACATAGCATTGACCTTTACTGTCTAACTGCAGAGACCTCCAATAAACTGTCCATGCTTACCAAAATCATTTATCACAGGGCACTTGATAGCTTTTCACACATCTCAGTAATTGTGCCAGCCACTAATTACAGAGTTTTGGGCAGTTTTTAAGGTAAGCTTGAATGTTTTCTCTTTTCAATCCTCATAATTATCTGAGTAGGTTTGTAGGACAGGTACTATTACATACCATTCATCAAGGCTTGCTCTTGAGGCTTAGAGAAATTTGCATGCTCAATATTATTTGCCTAACATTTAATAGAGCCGGAATTGGGTGATCAGATATTGGGAGCAGTGCTCTTTTAAGTATTCTTCCTCATTTAGTTTTATTGCTTCAATTACAGTAAACATATTGTAAACTCCTGGAGACCAGAGATTCTATTTATTGCTGTCTAGAGATTGGTCAGCCAAATGTTTGCTCAATGGGCAAATAATTATACTCCAGTTAGTGATATCTAATCAAGTTTCTGTCACTTGATATTTCTTTAATGCTTGGATTTGGACCCATTAGTCTCTGGGTGGTACAAATGGCTAGTGTGATCGACCAATAACTCAAAAGGTGGTAGTTTGAATTCACTCTGAGATGCCTCAGAGGAAAGGCTTGGTAATCTAGTTCTGAAAGTCAATCAGAGAAAACTTCCAGAGCACAGTTCTACTCTGACGCTCAATGGATAACTATGGCTTTGATTTGACTTCAGGACCACTATTTGTTTCCCCCCTTTTCTCTTTTTTGTCTCACACTTTGCAGAGAATTTTATTTTACCTTTTAAAATAATCTAGTTTATACGTTAACTTTAATTCTTGGCATGTGTAAAAATGATTTAAGTCCCCTCCAGTTCAAAACTACAGTAGCCAGGCATTCAGTCCTACCCAGAAATCCTAGGCAGGGCACCAAGGTGGAGAATGTTGGGTCAAAGGTACCAGGAAACTATCCTTTCTTAAGACATTGCCTCCAGGCTGCCTTAATTGTCACACCCAAGCATAAACGCTTTTATCCGAATACCTCCGCTGCTATATTGTGTACCTGATGAACTTATCTTCAAAAGGTTAAGGAGAGAGCTGGGCTTTGTGAATGCGAAATACCCTTTAGGTGGCCCGTGCAGTGAGCTTCCTTCTGCAAACTGGCAGTGATGTGGAAGGGAAGTAGGATTGTGGTTAAATTTTATGCTGTGGTGCAGCAAAGGAGTTTTCTACATTGCATCCTGTAGCTGGATTTTTAGTTTCATGTTTTTCTCCTTAAAGTGCTTATAAATATTTAAACATATGTTGGACTCAGGAAAGGGAGAAGTGCTGTGGCCAACCAGAAGCTTTGGGGATTAAAGATATTATAATACAGAACAAAAAACTCCCCCAAGAAATTCAGACAAGGAACTAACACAAAGTTACTTTCGTTGGCCAATGTGCTGCAAGCTTATAGTGTCCTGCTTTTTGAAATCGTGCTGGGGCCTATCAGCTCCGAGGTCGTCTAGATCTATGCCAAATGCATTCTCTCCTTCACTCACTTTCAAAATGACTCCTTTATGAAGATATAATTCCCATACAATGACATCAGCTGTTATCATGTGCATGCTTCAGAGGTTTGTAGTACATGGCACTTTAGAGAACTTTCATCAATGCTTTTATTTCCTTCTTCCTATTCCCTTGGCCTCTGTGGAATGCAAGTAGTCTTCCTGTCTTTACCTATTGTGGAGTAATGCTATTGAGGTTGTTTCTATATTATCTTGGGTTATTTGTATATCCTTTTTGAAATTTTATAATTTGACTGACTGACTATTGTTGAGTTGTATAAATTATTTATATGCTCATTTTTTTTTTACTTCTTATGCATTGCCTTTTCACTTTCTTCTCTTTGGTGTACTTTGAAGCACATACGTTTTTAATTCTGACACAGTCTTCAAGTTTCTTTCTTTTGTCATTTTAACTTGAAGGATCATGTCTAAGAAACTTGCCTAGTCCAAGAGATTTATAGCTATGTTTTCTTCTAAGAGTTTTATAGTTTTAGGTCTTACATTTGGATTTTATTTAGCTTTTTATGAATACGGTGAAGCTTTATTGAACAGATTAGTTTTCCATTCAACAATTCATACACATTTTGTTTTATGTCAATGAATATAGTTCCTACAATGTAGTATTACATATCCCACTTTCTCCCTAGCTTTCTTGTTTCTCTTACTCTGCTTTTCCTAACACTTCTGAACTTGGTGCCATCCTTTTCTCAAATGGTTGATTATTCAAGTGTGCTTGCCTCTCAGAATAATCATTGCCCTTATATATTTATAGCTTAACTGAAAGTTACACCATCAGGGTGAGTTCATTTTAAATCTGAAGAGTGTCTAAGGGCCAAATCTTGGAGGCTCAATCAGTTTCTATCAGACTTGTAATATACACATACATATGCATATACATACATGTATGTATATATATAAAATGGAATTTTAAAAACCATTTTATTGGGGACTCACATATTTCTTATCACAATCCATACATACATTCACCGTATGTCAAGCACATTTGTACATTTGCTGCCCTCATCATTCTCAAAATATTTGTTTCTCCTTAAGCCCTTGGTATCAGCTCCTCATTTTCCCCATTCCTCCCTGAACCCCACTCCCTCTGAACCTTTGATAATTTATGAATTATTATTCTTCTGCCATATGTTACACTGTCTGATGTCTCCCTTCACCCACTTCCCTGTTGTCTGTGCCCCAGGAAGGAGGTTATATGTAGATCCTTATAGTAAGTTCCCCTTTCTACCCTGCCTTCCCTCCACCCTCCTGATTTTGTCACTCTCACCACTGGCCCTGAAGGGATAATCTCTCCTGGATTCCCCATGTTTCTGGTTTCTATCTGTACCTGTGTACATCCTCTGATCGAGCCAGATTTATAAGGTAAAATTGGAATCATGATAGTGGGGGAGTAAGCTTTGAAGAAATAGAGGGAAGTTGGATGTTTCAACATTGCTATACTGCACTCTGACTGGCTTATCTTCTCTTCATGATCCTTCTGTAAGGGGATGTCCCATTACCTACAGATGAGCTTGAGGTCCCCAATCTGTACTTCCCTTCATTTACAGTGCTATAATTTTTAGTACTTTGATACCTGATACCTGATCCCTTTGTCATCTCATGGTCACATGGCCTGGTGTGCTTCTTCCATGAGGACTTTGTTGTTTCTCAGATAGATGGTCGCTTGTTTATCTTCAAGCTTTTAAGACCCCGGGCACCATATTTTTGATAGCCAGACATCAGCTTTCATCACCATATTTGCTTATGCACACATTTGTCTTCAGCAGTCATAACAGGAAGGTGGGCACACAATGATATGATTTTTTGTTCTTTGTTGCCTGATGACTTTGAATTTTGTTCTATGTTTTCCTCCCACTTTGTCCAGGACATTCTAACTGGATCCAGGAGTGTCTAACTCTTTCCAGGACCTTCTAACTTGATCCTTTACAAACAGTTGGTAGTGATGATGGTGACACCATCTAGTGCTTCTGGTCTCAGGATTTTCGAGACTGATGCTTGCATGGACTAATTGTTTCTATATGTTTTAGATTTTTGTCATTCTTTTTATTGTTGGACAGACAGACATCACCTAGATGGTTGCTCACAAGCTTTTAAGATCTCAATTTATTCTTGCCAAAGTTGTCGAACATTGTTTCGGTGGACTATTATTGTTATTATTGTTATGTACCATTGGGTCAGTTCTGACTCATAGCAACCCAGTGTACAGCAGAACAAAATGCTGCCCAGTCCTGTGTCACAATTGTTCTTATGTTTGAGCCCATTGTTGTAGCCATTGTGCTACAACACAGTGTGGTATAGCGGAAAGTGTCAGGACCAGGGGGGTGGGCAGAAGGCTTCTGGGGGGCATAGCTCTGAACTTTCAGTGCTACTGAAGGAAGAAGTACAAGTTGAACTGAAGGCATTATCCCCAAAGAGTCTTACAGAAATTGATATATCAATATCAATTTAAGTGTTTCAACAAACTGAAACATAGGAGGCACTCATCCGTCTATGTCAGAATTTGAAAGACCACTACTTGGATAACTGACTAGAAGAGAGATCCATATTTCTACCCATTCCAAAGAAAGGTGACCCAATAGGATGCTCAAATTGTAGAACAATACCATTGATACCACATACAAGCACAATTTTACTGACAATCATCCAATACAGGTTGTAGCAGTATATTGACATAGATCTCTCAGAAGCTGAGGCTGGATTCTGATGAGGATGTGGAAAAGTGGATATTATTGCTGGTGCCTGATAGATCTTGAATGCAATCAGAGAGTACCAGAAAGATGGTGCCAGATGGATCCTGGATCAAATCAGAGAGTTCCAGAAAGATGCTTAGTGTTTTATTTTCAATTTAATGGCATTTGACTGGGTGTATTTAACAAATTATTGACAGTGTTGAGAAAAATGAGACCTCCAGGACATTTCATTGTGCTCATGTGCAACACAGTGTTGTATCCACTCACCATACCTATTCAGCCTGTATGCCTAGAAAACAATCAGCTGGGTTATATGAAAAATAATGTTGCAACAGGATTGGAGGAAGCCTTCTTCACAGCCTTCAAGATGCAGATGATGCAACTGTGATTGCTGAAAGTAAGGGAGATTTGAAGCAACTGCTGATGAAAATCAAGGTTTGCAGCCTTCAGTATGGATTAAGACTCAACGCAAAGAAGACCAAAACACTCACAATTGGACCAATAGGCAATATCACGATAAATAAAGAAAAGAATGAAATTTCCAGGGATTTTGCCTTGCTTGGATCCTAATGTTCAGGGAAGCAGCAGTGAAGAGATCACAAGATGTGTTGCATCAGGTAAATTTATTGCATAGGACCTCTGTACAGAATTGAAAATCATTTTCCTTTGAGGACTAAGGTACGCCTGACCCAAGCCGTGGTATTTTCAATTGTCTCACATGTCTGTGAAAGTTGGCCATTGAATAAGGAAGTTTGAAGAAAAATCAATGTGCTTGACTTGTGTGCCTGCTGAAGAATATTGAAAGTACCATTGTGTGCTAAAAAAGGACAAACAAATCTACATTGGAAGAAGTGAATCCAGAGTGTTCCTTAGAGGGAAGAATGAGGAGACTTTGTTTTACATACTTTGGACATGTTACATGTCCCTGGAGAAGGACTCTGTGCTTGGTAACGTATAGTGAATGTTAAAAAGAGGATGGCACTCAAGAAGACGGGTTAGCACAATAGCTGCAGCAATGGGCTCACACATGGGAACAATTGTGAGCATGGTGCAGGATGGTCACTATGGACTGGATGACATCTAACCGCAACATATAGTTCTGTATGTTGTATTTTCGTTTTTTAAATTTATATCCATTTTCTATCTTTTCATTATTTCTCCATTGAACCATTGCTTGTTTAGAAGTCTATAGTTTAATTTTCTGCTATTAATTTTGATTCCAATTTTACTACATTCAGAAATGTACTCTGTGTCTTTCCAATGGCTTTATAGTTTTGAAAGATTGCTTTAGTCATCTAAAATACTTTACATTGAAGTGTTTCATAACCACTTGTGCAAAATATGTATTCTGCTTTTACTAGTGGAGTGTTCTCTAGATGTCCAGTAGGTTTAGTTGGTTGGTAGTTTCTGTTGATCTTCTGCCTAATGTATTTACTTCATATTGAGGCTGCTGAGACTTTGTTTCAGGTACTAAAGGAACTTGGACATATAATCATAATGGACTAGTCCCTGGAAAAAGACATTGTGCTGGGTCAAGTAGGACGATGCTTAGAAAAGTAGGAAGAATGTTGAGGAGATGGATTGACCCAGTCGTTGCAACCATGGACTCAAACATGACAGTAATGACAAAGATGGTTCAGGCCATGACTGTGTTTTTTTTTCTTGTACATAGCGTTGCTATGAGTTGAAACTGACCTGAGACCATCTAACAACATTATTGACAGGGAGGCCTTTGGATGCCTTCAAATACTATTGTCACATCTTCCATTTGTCCCTTCAATTTCATCTGTACGGGCTTCCTGTAGTTCAGCATTCTGTTGGGATGAGCAAGTTTCAGCTGCTAGATCTTCATGATAGATTGCCTTTTTTGTCATGTTTAAATGCCACCCTTTGTTTCAAGTAACAGTTCTCCATGTTTGTGTGAGAGAACTTCAAAAAGGTTGAGGGAAAAAAATGTTGTTCAAAGATAATGGATTTTTCCAGGACAGATAAATGCCTCAAGACCAATTATGAGAGTAGCAGTACCAGGAAGGTAGGGGAAGGTGGGAGAAGAAATGCTCGACCTATAACACCCCCCAGGGGGTGAGCAGCAAAAAAGTGAGAGGAGGGAGACAGTGGATGATATAAGATATGAAATAATAGTATTTCATATTTTATGGAGGATTCATGAGGGAGGGAGAAATGAGGAGCTCCTACCAAGGGCTCAAGTAGAAATAAAATATTTTGAAAATGAGAATTGCATCATATGTGCAAAAGTACTTTGACACAATGGATGGGTGCTTGGATTGTGATAAGAGCTGTAAGAGCCCCTGATGAAATGATTAATAACAAAAGATAACGGATTTTTCTACGAACTTATTAAAGACCTCTCATACAATTGCATATAAAACTATGTATATATTCATATACTTATAAGGAAAATACATAGAAAATACATAGACATAAAGTGATTTATCACTATTTTCTAAAAGCTATCATCCTTTCTATTACATATGTTTTTCTAGTCTCATTCAAGAACACATTGTGTAAATAGCGTCACGGCAGCAGTTTAGCTCTAATACATGGTTTTTCACATTTCCTGCTGTTGCTTTGCTTTGGCTGATTTCAACCATTTGCCTGGTAATTTCCATTCACTTTATCTGTAGCTCTTTCATCCCCTTTTCATGATCAACTCACTACACCGTGTCTCGTACAACAGTAAAATGACTGGAGTCATAATAGTGGTGTTGTCTAAAAAGCATTGACTTATTAACACTGATAGCAGGTGATGGTATGAGGAGCTGAATGCCCCGAGCACCCCCCATTATTCACCAACTTTCATTGATGTAGAAAGTTTATGAACCAATCCCAAGGCTCTGAGGTTATTCTTTTTCTGAATTATGTCTTCTCCATGTGATAGTCCCTTTAGTTTCAAAGAGAATTTTTCAAGAACACATGGGTAAATACCAGCCTGTGTGATCCAAGGCTTACAAATTTTAAAAGATCTAAATTGGAGGAACACCCAGTTTGCAGAAGGCTATGGATGGCCGTGGAATCTGTTTGCAGAATCTCCACATGGATTAAGCCTCTGGTAATTACCCTTTCACCATGGTCTAGGGATGTGAATAGCTTTGCTGTCAGTCAGAGAGCATTGTACAGTCAGTTGTGACACATGCAGTTGGGTTAAAATGTAGCACCCTATCACTTAATCTCCTTTTTAATCCATCCTAAATTTATTCCACTTTTAGTAATTTCTGTTTTGTTTTCCATTGAGGCTTTTCTATGTTTTATTTTGCCACTGTTGTTGGTTGCTTTTTGACTCTTGGCTTTGTTTTGTATGTTTCTCTAGATATGAAATTCAAGATAGGTAAATCTATAGAGACAGTAACTGGATTAATAATAAAAACCTAAGGGTTGGAGGGAGGGGAAAAAAGAACTAATACCTGGGGCTCAAGTAGAAAGAAAATCTTTTGAAAATGATGATGGCAACATAGGTACAAATGAGTTTGAAACACTGGATGTATCGATTGCTATAAGAGCTGTAAGAGTCCCCAATAAATTATATATTAATAAAATTCTACTGACAATAATGATCTAGGGGCATGGCCTGATTTTTGGATGGAAGCCAACAGCAAAGAGTATAAGAAAGAAAACAATGTTCTAAAATCAGTTGTGGTGATGATTGTACAACCATTCTTACTATAACTGAATGATTGAATTGTATGATATGTGAATTATAGGCTAAGGGGAAAAAAAGAAGAAAAAAGAACATACAGCGCAAAGGATCATAGGAGATCATGAGGTTTTACTTGGATTACTGCTCATCAGGCAGCTGTCCAAAGGGGGACTTGCAAGAGGCTGTGTAATCAGGGATCTGAAATTGGGTAAACTACATTCTTCCCCTTTCTTGACATTTTCTAATCCTACTAAGAATTAAATCTTGGCTGCCTTGAGTATATTTTTCAAAAGTCAGGCCTGCTTCCTTCTGTACCATATATCCACTTATATAAGTGTCTGCCTGCAGGTTACAGTGATGGTTGGAGTGTAAGTCTCTCTGCATGTGTGTCTGAGCTTGGTAAGTGGTTTAGGCATGCCCAGGAATTCTATCCATATCACTTCTCTGCAATATTCTTGGACAGTGTTTCTCCATTTGGGTCTCAGATGATTTAGACAAGTTCAAGTGTTCTCTGCAAGAATTTTCAAAACTATGTGCTTTCATGTTGTTGATAACTAAAATAAATTAGTATAAAGCTAATCTGAACACTGAATAACTATTTATAGCAAAGTAGTACTGTGGAATTTGGGCTGTTTCCATTGAGTTTCTATTCGTGATTGTATTTCTAGCAAGCTTCACTGCATGGAATCCGAATGCAGTGGTTAAGTGCTCAGTAACCCAAAGGTGGTGATTCAAACCCACCAGCTGTTCTGTGAGAGAAAGACAAGGCAGGCTGTTTCCACACTTACAGCCTTGGGGACCCTACAGACATTCTACTTGGCCCTACAAGCAGCACAATGGGTCAGAATCAAGTTGACAAGGATATGGATTTTTTAAAAGTTGTGCTGCTTAGGTAATTGCTGAGTGTCGAGAAAAGACAGATTCGTAGTAAGCATGTCCTGGCATATTATTCAAAGATCACTTTTTCAGAATGTAGGTCAAAAAACAGAAGTGGTCGTGGCCTCAGCGCTTCTAGGTGGCATGGTAGTATAAAACCAAAGCAAACTCATGGTCATCGAGTCAATGCAGATGCATAGTGACCTCCTGGGGGTTTCTGAGACTGCAACCATTTAAGGGAATAGAAAGAGCAGTCTTTCTCCCATGGAGTGTTAGTGGTTTCTATGTGCCAACCCTGTGGATCACAGCCCAAGGCATAACCTCTATACCACCAGGGCTCCGAAATACAGAAACTTTTCCTAAAGCAATCAACACTGGACTCATGATATTTTAGCAAAAAATGCATATTAATTCATTAACAAAGCTCATTAATGAACTAATATGCTTAGATTTTGTTCGCTTTGTAATTTGGTTGCTATTTAATTTATAGCACTTTTTATTTTTATGGCTGTATTAGGTCAAAGCACATAAAGGAATCTAATTTTGTGTGTGTGAAAACGGTCTTCCTTCAGGGAAACCTGCACAACCCTTCGGACTGCTGTAGGAAGCCTGAGTTCTAGCTCTCTGCACATACATCTGGGAAGAAGCAGTGGTCTGTCCCTTGTAGCAGAGCTTCTTTATTTTTTGCAACAAAAGCTCCTTTGGCAAACTGGTGCAGTTCATGGACTCCTTATCGGAATGACATTTCTGATGGTTAAAATAAATTACATAGTCGTTTGAAGGAAATAAATGATAATGAAATCGTTGAAGGAAGATAAATTCGTGGCAGTGTAGTGGGCTACACACCGAGGCGCAAACTGCCAGAGCAGTAGTGGGAACCACCTGCCGCTCCCTGGGAGAAAGTGGAATCTCTGTTTCTGCAAAGCTGCCAAGGGTCAGAAACTCAAAGTGGCAGTTTGGCTCGGTCCTATCAGGCTACTATGAGTCAGACTCCACTTGACCGGGTGAGTTTTCTTGTGTATGCTTCTTTGTTAACGTGCCAAGTCATCATTCCTAATTTCCTAATGGTGAGTCTAATGACTATATATTTTTTATGACAGGGACTACTATAGAAGATATTTAGAAATATCTGCAACAACCCTTTCATTGCTATGAACATATCTGCAATTTTTTTTTATTTTGTAGACTTGTTGCCTGTGTTGATCTTTCAGTTGTGCTCGATTTCAATTGGAGGCTGGTGGACATAAAAATACATCTATTTCCTCTCTGAGTTCACAGACAGCCTACACCAGGGTCTTTGGACTCTAGTTAAGGCCATCCGCCATTGAGATGAGAGGCCCTTTTGTTGTATCTGTAAGGACATGAGGTCTTCATAAGCTGTCTTATTAGGTCTCAGGACTACTCCAAATGTTACTGCAGTCAAACCCCTGGATATTATTCTTCTTTATATTCCCTGCTAGACACCAGTGGTAGGCTCTCAATAATGTTCTTATCCAGTTGGTGGTCCTCTCCTATATATTAGACCACATTCTTCAAGTGTAAAGTACAGCTATGAGATTCAGAAATAGGCTTTGGTCCAATAACCCTATCTAAGCAAAATGAAATGAAACGTTTAGATAATCAGTGCATGCTTGTCTGACTGTCAGCATTCTAGTAAAGTCTTGTACAAGTCTTGAGGAGAAAGAACTCTGGAATGCAGAAATGTACTTTTCTCTGTTTTCTTTCTATACTCCTTCCCTCCCCCCTCCACCCCCCACTCACTTGTACTCCCATCTTTACATGACTCCGTTCCTGGGAGGTATTGGGTTCTTCCAGAGAAAGCAAGCCCAATCAATTGCAGGACAAGGCTTATTGAAAAGGATAATGAAGCCATGCCTGTTTCACTCATTCTTGGCTACAATCCTATTTTTCTCCCCTCCAAGGTTTCTGGACTTGCCTTAGGACCCTCTCTCCTACTCAAACTCTACAGTATGCCCAAGTGATTTGTGCGTCAAATGTGTATTCCTATGGTCTATTAATGCAGTAAATAAATGAGAGTCAGAGCTAAGCAGTTCTGTGAATAAGGCTGGTGGCTCAAAGTTTTCCACTCCAGATTCATTATCACAATTCTCTCTTCAGGAAGAACAGCCGAGAACAACAACCCTTTAATTCACATAGAGAAAAAACAAACCCTCCCCCCCCACCCAACAACAACAAAACCACACCAACCCAAACCGTAGCATGCTGATAACAATATTCCAAAACAATCCTGCTTAAATTCAAAGACAAAAAACTAGTTCAGAAATGCCAAAGACTCAGATAAAATTAGAGGACTGCGTGATTTCCGAAGCTCTTTTGTCCTGAAAGAAAATTGGCGTAGTGTCTTCTCTTCTGCCCGAATCATTCCATTTCCTGACCAGCTCAGGTTTTTTGGGTTTTGCACAATCTTGTGTTGAGAGCAAAGAAACACCTCTGTGGGAATCTGTTATGTGTGTCCTTGGAGAATACGCCTTTTCACTCACTTGAAGCGGAAATGAGTATGGTAATGAGTTTTCCAAGCCACAAACTGTGCCTCAGTTCACATTCGATGCAAACCACTCCGTGTGTTTAAGTGTTAACATAGTTTATTCTTCTCTTGTGCTGCTCTGCATTGTTAGCCTAAAACTCACCTGTGGGGTTGGAATTGATAAGGCTTACAGGGCTTGTGTAGAATTATTTTAAGCTGTGTAAACTCATGCTGCTGCCCACGGCCTTTTCCAAGTTTTATGAGACATCTCAATTTCTGTGAGTCTAGGTTCATATTCTAATATTCTATTAATGTATGAAGCACCATACATGCATCAAACACCTATTTTGTTTTATTTTAAACTTTATTTCAACATAACTATGCTTGCAGAAATACACTCATAATGGGCAAAAGAATGCAATTCTAGTTTAAACTATCCTACTTATTTTGTATAAAAAATATGATGCATGTGTTAAAGTTCATCAGCTCGTATATATTATTAGTGCCAAGACTTGGAATTTGACTATGTGGGACTCTTAAGAGTGGGCCGGGTACAAATCGTGCCTTCAAGAAGCCAGCTGTCCAGTGATAGCCTCAATACACACATTGATTATTTATAACTTGAGAACTAGGGTGATTCTAGGAGAGCTTAAGATGAGCAAGAAAACACAATCCACTTTCTCTCTCCCCCTTTTATCAATCTCTACAGACACTCCATTCACTTCATAGTGATCCTACAGGACGGGATAGAACATCCCCTTTTGAGTTTCTGAGACCATGTTAAACCTTTCCAGGAATGGATGGTCTCAGTTTTCTTCTGATGAGCAACTGAGTTCCCACTGTTGATCTTGTGGTTAGCAGCTTCACGTGTAGCTAACTACACTGCCAGGGTTTACCTTAAGGGAGTCAAATAGAGTATTCCATGAAACATTTTATGGTCTGATGAGCAGGCAGTACTGACACTGTTGTCCATGAGAATGAAACTGACTGCCAGGGAGTTAATTCTGATTCTTAGGGACCCTGTAGAACAGGGTTGAACTGCCTTCATGAATTTCAGAAGCCGAAGCTCTTCCTGTGGTAGAAAGCCTCTTTTTCTCATGGAGGGGGGATGGGGGGGGTGGGTGATTTAAAAATGCTGATATTATGGTGGGCAACCCAACACATAACCACGACACTACCAGGGGTTCAGGAGAACCAACAGATAGAATATCCTTTGTGGGAGAGCTAGATTATAAACATCAGAGAAGGGATAGGCTCTATCACGAATGAGACGAAAATATCATCCAAATCAACAGTGAGAATATGGCAGTGTTGTAAAGGTTATGCTAGAACAACAGGCACAAACTGGTCCCCTCTCAGGTGAACTGGGATGCATGGTCACCCAGACTATACTCAGAAGACAGGAGGGCCTCAATAAGCAGTTCAGAGAGGATAGCAGAGAGGGAAGGGTCAAGGAGAACGTCTGCTGAATGTCACATGCCCATTTGTCTTTTTTTCTTTTAACACGTGCATCCATATAGTCACACATAATCCACTTAAATTCTATATATGCCTTTAAAAGACAACTTAAATGTCTTTAAAAAGATAATTCAGACCATTTTCTGCTATAATACATGTATATTCCCCCCCTAAAAATCATAAAATGTTATGCAAATTTCTAAAACTAAACCTGCTTAAAGGTCTATCCTGGAGCTTATGTTTGTAACCAGATCAATATTTGGAACCAGATCAAACTGTTAAGTACCTGACCACTAACCAGTGGGCCAGATTTTAACATTGGTAAAGCGGGATACCATTGGATGGGGCGGTGTGGGGGGGAGAAGGGGAGAGAGGATATATTCTCTTCTCGTTCTCCCGCCATTCCCTAGCTTGTCACACATTTTTACCAAAATCGGGACTTTTAAAAAACTCCGTGGGACACGGGAAAATTGTTTAAAATCAGGACTGTCTCCCCAAAAGTGGGACATCTGTCCACTTGCAGCATAACCAATACCAGTAAAATAATTATTCCAATTGAATGTAGACTAGGATGCTTTCAGAGCACCCATACATAGATTTTTTTTTTTTAGGCATCACTGCCCTGGTGGTGGGAGTAGGAGGCCCAGCCTTTGCTCCTGTGAGCGGGAATTGAACCTCCATCCCAGTGGGTCACAGTCCCACGCACAACCACTACGCCACCGGGGCTTAGCCCCCATACATAGATTCTTAATGGGATGTATTCTAAGAATCATAATAGTACAAAGAAAGTGTGATGTTTCCTAAGTTAGCTTTTTATTAGTTATTTTATTGGAGTTATTGTTTTGAAACCATTTTGTGGATTTTAAGAGTAAGGAAATAAGTAATCATATTTATGTTGTTAGAAACTAAGAATTTCAGCATAAAAGAAGTACAAATTAAAAGCAAATAAAATGAAAACCTCATCTTAATTTTGAGTCTAAAGCATTAATATAAGTTCAGTATTTTTTCCTCCTTTAAAAATAAAGTTATGGTGGTCTCTGTTCACTGGAAAGAAAGAAGCAACAGCCCAGAAACAATGAGCACATCTAGCGCCCGATTTGTGCTTAAGCTTTTGAAGGATCAGTTTATTAAACTCAGCAATTTATAGTATGCATTTTGATGTCTGTCATTTTAATGTAGTGGAAATATTACGCTATTCCAGTATTCTGCTCTTTGCATGACCAGATTCATTTGCTGTTTTATTTCAGTTCAGCAAAGAGTTTTCTTCATTATGTCTTTCTGAACTTTACTTTCCATTTGGATTCTGACACCATTCTTCTCTTGAGGATGTTATCTTCTGGGATGTGCACCATACTATGCAATTGCCTAAATATTTTAGTGTTCAATTCTTATATGAATTTTTAATCATCTCCATGATCTTTTATTGCGATGTTTTGTCCTCTACTGCTTCTTTTCTTAAACTTGTGTTATTGTTTTCCCATAATGCATAGTTGGACTTGTGGATTCCCCCACCCCCACCCCCACCTTTCTTTTCTATTTTATTTTAATCGGGTATGTCAGTCCAGGTAGACTAGAGGAACAAATTCCATAGACACGCATATGGACATAAAGAAAAGGTTTATATACAAGAGGAACAGGACATTGAGAAAACATCCCAGCCCAGTCCAGTTTAAAGTCATAAGTCCGATATTAAGCCATATGCCCAACAACTCACGAAGTCACAGGTCAGTGGGTGCAGAATCCCGGTGCTGGCAGGGGTTTCCCCATGGCTCCTCGCTTCCAGGGCTCAGGGTCCATCAACAGCAGAAACAACTCATCGCTGGCAGAGGCCTCCATGTGACTGCCCCAGCTTCAGAGGTCTGGCTCCATCAGGGCAAAGCTGTGTGGCCTCTCCACCGGCTCCTCCAGCTTCTCGGACACTGCCAGCTTGTCTTGTCAATGATTCATCATCTCTCTGACTAACTCCCAACAACTGGGGAGATAGCTTCTCATCTTCATGAGGGAAATATCGTGAGATTTCCCAGAAGTTTCAGGAAAAAGTCATGCCCACATAGAGGCCTCATTGGCTGCTCAATGGCTATCTCCAGATTTACAGGCTAGACTCCACGCCTACATTTCAATCATAAAATTATCATAAGCAGATGACTGCCACATCGGTCTTTGTCAAAGAAAACCAGCCTTCAACAACCGAAGGACGAGAAGGCACACATGTATGGTGATAATAAATAAAGATTTTAGTAAACTCATAGAGGATAGGAAAAATAGGACAGAGAATATAATAAAGGAGCCAGACACATTTTATGGTAGCTTGCTCACTTCAACTTCTCTTGATGGCCCATGTGGAACTGGGAGAAGTGAGAGCGAACCTTTACTATCTTGAAACATTTATAGGTAGCCATAGGACATGCTTATTAGTTATTACATGTGTCACATGGTGAGTGGTATCCACATTAAGGTCCCTGAGCTCATAAGTGAGGATGCCTAATATCTGTATTGGGGGAAAATGAAGGGGGTTGGGAGTCACAGTGGGAGAAGAGAGCTAAAGGATAATATCTACTTCTATAGGGAGATGTAATCAACAATGTGCTCATGTTAAGGCCGTGTGTTAGTCTGGGTAGACTTGAGGAACAAATTTCAAAGACATGCATATAGATATAAGGAAAGGGTTTATATACAAAAGGAATGTGACACTAAGAAGGCATCCCAATCCAGTCCAGTACAAAGTCATAAATCTGATATTAACCCATATGCCCAAAATCAGTCTACAAAGTCTTCTTCCGACTCACAAAGTCATAGGTCAGTGGGTGCAGAATTCTGGCGCTGGCAGGGGTCTCCCCATGGCTCCTCACTTCCAGGGCTCAGGGTCCATCTACAGCATGGTCTGGCTCCATCAGGGCAAAGCCGTGTGGTCTCTCCGCCGGCTCGTCCAGCTTCTCAGACGCTGCCATCTTGTCTTTTCTGTGACTCATTGCCTCTGAGACAAATTCCCAGTAACTGGGGAAGATAGCTTCTCATCTTCACAAGGGAAATATCGTGAGATTTCCCAGAAGTTTCAGGAGAAAGCCATGCCCACATAGAGACCTCATTGGCTGCTCAATGGCTATCTCCAGATTAACAGGCTAGACTCCACCCCTACATTTCAATCATAAAATTAACATAAGCACATGACTACCACAGGCAGTGGGGATATTTAAAGTGGATAATGTACTTGGACTTTACCTCTAACGTACCAAAGTGGATGTTTTTCTACTGTGCAGTACCAGCTTTCCAGATTCCCTCTGTTATAAATTAGGGAATATAATCCTTGTCTTATTTCCCTCTGTTAGTTTCCCACACGTCTTATTTATTTATTTATTTTTAGCTTCTGTACTTCTTAATCTATCATGTGCTAGATGAGAGTGTAACTGTCAAAAATAATACACTGTGATATGTAGAAAAATCCAAGACCTCCTATTGAATGAATAATCAGGCTAGCAAAGAGTGTATTAAACCAGTTCACCCATCCATATCTATCTATCTATCTATCTACCTATCATCTATCCTCTATCATCTTCTATCTACCATCTACAATGCATGTAAAATTTTATACATTTATTATATATACATATGTCCAATGGGATATGTAATGCTTTCCATAACATTCTATCTTCCCCTTTGACCACCATGCAATCTCAATGAATCTGGGCAGTCTTGCTAACTTTGATTCTGCTTCATGGCCATCTCTGTCTATCCGCATGTTTTAGCCTTCCTTCTTGAGCAGTTAAGTTCAAAAGCTAACAGGCCAAGGGAGTGATTTTACAATAGTTTCTTATTCTCCCAATCATTGCAGACTTTTTCTTTCACTGTTTATGAAATAAAAATCAATTTAAAAGATATTAAAACACATTTTGGCTAACTAAATAAAATGGAGTCTAATTTTAAATTCCCCCTTTAAAATTCCATAGCAACAAGCCCAGTGTCTATATTGAATAAGTAGTGATTTGATAAATGTTTTCTTAATCAGTAAGTAATTTTTAAAAGCTCTTAGTGTTTGGACTGAGCCCAGTGGTGTAGTGGTTGAGTGTGGGACTACGGCACACTGGCTTGGCAATTCAAATCCAGTAGCAGTTCTCCAGGAGCAAGGCTGGACCTCCCACTCCCACCAGAGGGCAGTGATGGCTAAAAAAATAAATAGATAAAATGAAAAAATAGGTAAAAATAAAATACCATAAAGAACTCTTAGTGTTAATTTGTTTGATATAATTTTTATTAAATACTTTTATTGGGGCTCTTATCACAATTTATATATGCATCCATTTTGTCAATACATTTGTACATATGTTTTCTAAGCATTCTCTTTCTACTTGAGTCCTTGGTATCAGCTTCTCATTTTTTCCTCCCTCCTTCCTTGTGAACCCTTGATGAATTATAAATCATTATTTATTTTACATCATCTGCTGTTTCCCATCACCCACTTTTCTGTTGTTCATCTCCCTTGCAGGGAGTTATATGGCAATCCTTGTGATCAGTTCTCCCTTTCTCCCTTCCACCTTACCCTTACGCTCTTATCACTATTCTCATTATTGATCCTGCGGGCTTTTACTGTCCTACATTTCCTGTTTTGTCACTCTTATCTGCAGCAGGGTACTTGGTCGGATCTAGTCAGATTTGTAAGGTAAAATTGAGGTCATGATAGTGAGGGGGAGGAAGCATTAAAGAACTAGAGGAAATTGTATGTTTCAACAGTATGTTTCAACATTGCTATACTGTACCCTGAATGGCTTGACTTCCTTGTAACCTTTCTTTTTTTTTAATTTATTTTTTTTGGGTGGGTGGGGGGGGGGCGCATCACTGCCTTCAGGTGGTGGGATTAGGAGGCCCAGTCTTTGCTCTGTGGAGCTGGAATCGAACCTCCATCCCAGTGGGCCGCAGTCTCGCGCACAACCACTACGCCACCGGGGCTCAGCCCGTTACCTTTCTTTAAAGGGTAATATAGCTTTTCATTACTTTATTTGGCACATAAAAAATCTGATGGGTGAACATTTGAATTTAGATATAAATTGTTATGAGGTGCTGTCGAGTCAATTCCAATGTTATTTGCAGCAGAGCAAAACTCTACCCAGTCCTGCACCATCCTCACAATTGTTACTGCTTAAACCCCTCCTTGTAGCCTCTGTGTGGGTCTGTCTGGTTGACGACCTTCCTGTTCTTCACTGACATGCTACCAAACATGATGTCGACCACTTGTCTGTCAGTTTGACTATATAAGTGGGTGGGCAATTTCTATATTTACAAATGGCTGCATTATGAAATTTGGAAGAAAGAAAACTGAATGTGTCTGCCTCCATTTTCTTATAACACAGACTCAGGTGTATGTCCACCATGATCACAGTGATTGGATGTTTTGAACCCACTACTGTGAGTGTTTGTGTCTGTGTGTGTCTATGCAATACCAAGAAAGAATGACCTAGATATGTAGGATGTGAAAAATCAGCATCTTGATAATTTATGGGGGTAAAGTGGATTAAGCAGTGCAAGTGGTTTCGAATGACTAGGCTTAGAAGGTCAAGTGTCTGTTCCTGACTGAGTGGACATTTCCTTTCTTTGATAGAGGTCATTTTCTTCAGCTTTTTTAGCAAAGTAGCTCTATTGTTAGACTTCGAAGATTTACATTAAAATATTTTACAATGAATAAAGTAAATTTATAATGTTAAATGGAATAGTACTTTTGACAACGTAACTCAAGGGAAGAGGATTAGACTATGAGATCAGGGAGACTTGGCTTCCATTCCCACTCACATGTGTAACCTTAAATATTTGCTTACGGGGAGGGGAAGAAATATTTGCTTAGCCCTGTGAGCAACCACAAGGTCAATGGCTGGTAGTTTGAACCCACCAGCTGCTCTGTGGGAAAAAGATGAGGCTTTCTGCTTCTGCAAAGATTTATAGCCCTGGAAACACAAGGGGGAAGTTCTCCTTTTACTTTCTGGATCACTATAAGTCATGTCTGACTTGAGGGCAGTGAGTGTTTTGGTTTTACTTTACCACCTGTACCTTACTATCTGTAAAATATAATAAAGAGGGCTTTTGTTTCTGGTGACACGGTGTGTTACATGTTGGACTGCTAACCGCAGTTGTAACCCATCAATTGCTCCATCAGAGAGAGAGAGAGAGAGAGAGAGAGAGAGAGAGAGAGAGAGAGAGAGAGAGAAGAAATTCTGTTTCTGCTCCCATAAAAATGTACAGCCATGGAAACTCAAAGCAGTTTTACTTTGCTCTAAAGGGTCACAATTGACTCCATGTCTGTGAGAGTGGTGCTTTACTCTTTTGCTTTGTCACATTTTGTGAAGGATTAAATTAAGAGCTACGTAAGAAAGGGACTGGGTGACTGGTGGCCTTTGTTGCTGTTGTTATTGTTTGGTGTCAACAAGTCAGCTTTCCACTCAGACTGACCTGATGTACAACAGACCGAAGCATGTCCCAGTCCTATGCCTTCCTCTGAATTGTTCCTGTAGGGAATTCAAAATCTCTCTCTTTCTTCAACCCATGGAAGCAACAGTCCAGAGGTCAAAGAAAGCATTGCATTAGATAAAGAGACTGCCCAGTGTTCTTTTAAGTGCTTAAAAGAAAGGATATCACTTTGAGGGCTAAGACATACCCGACCCAATCAATGACATTTTCCATGTCTCCTATGCATATGAAAGTCAAATTACTTTTGACATAAGGAAGACTGTAGAAGAAGAGATGCATTTGAATTATGCTGGAGAAGAATATTGAAAGTATCATGGACTGCTTAAAGCAAAGACCAATCTGTTTTGGAAGAAGTGAGGCCAGAGTGCTCTTTACAGGCAAGGATGGCGAGACTTCTTCCAAGCTTTGGGCATGTTGTCAGGAGCATGATGAGAAAGACATCATGTCTGGTAAAGTGGAGGGGTGGCAAAAAAAAAAAAAAGGAAGGCCCTCAATGAGATGATGTGACAGAGATGGTGGCTGAGTCCGTGCACTCAGACCTAAGAACAATTGTGAAGATGGAATTCACCGACACTGAACGAGAACAACGGACCCAAAAGCAAGCAGTTCGAATTGCCCCCGGAGTGGCGCAGAAGAAAGGCCTGCCGATCAGCTTCTGAAATGTCTCCGTGTCAGAAATCCTCTGTAGCACGTTTCTACGCTGGCACGCCAGAGTCCGCATTGGCACTCTCACAATTGTTGTTGTTGCTAAAAGCAACTGCACAGAAATGATAAGCTTTCTGGTAATATCAGGAGAGTGATCCCTTCGCCTGTACTTTCAAGTGCCGTACTCTAGTCCGAAGGAGACGCCAAGGCACGCTTAGTGCTAATGTCCTCACGTCGCTCGCATTCCTGCTTCCATATTGTTCCATAAGAACTGCATAAAAAAAGAGAAATGCATGTGCGTGTGTGTGTGTGTGTGTGTGTGTGTGTGTGTGTAAGACACGGACAGAGTTGCTGATGAGTTGGTCCCTTCTAACTCCTGGTACACCAATGAGTGCGGAGCAGCCCCGGCTCCACCGGGCTTCAAGGGCTGTGATCGTGTAAGCGGAGAGTTACGCTTCTTCCTCCGTGCTCCCGGCCCCTTCTAACAGATCATTTGTGCCACTCCATGACTCCTATTGTGACTGTCTTTCTCCTGAAAGAGACATATCTGGAACACAGGGAATCCATCACAGAAGAACCCCTCCGGACCATGGTGAGAAGGGCGCTAATGGGAGGGTGGAGGGAAGGTGGGGTAGAAAGGGGGAACAGACTGTAAGGATCTATATATAGCCACTTCCCTGGGGGACAGACAGCAGAGAAGTGGGTGAAGGGAGACGTCAGATGGTGTAAGACATGACAAAATAATAATAATTTATAAATTATCGTGGGTTCATGGGGGAAGGGAAGTGAGGAGGGAGGGGAAATATGAGGAGCGGACACCAGGAGCTCAAGTAGAAACCAAGTGTTTTGAGAACGTTGAGGGAAACAAATGTACAAAAGTGCTTGACCCAATGGATGTATGTGTGGACTATGATAAGAGTTGTAAACCCCCAGGAGAATAATTTAATTAAAAAAGAGACATAACGATTATCCTGTTTTGTTTTGTTTTTTTTTGCCACACCATTGGTATTAACCCAAGGATCCCTGGTGGTGTCCACAGTTAAGAGCTTGACAGCTAGCCCAAAGGTTGGTGGTTCCAGGGCACATAGATAGTACTTTGGGACAAAGGTCTGGCTCTCTGTGTCCACAACGATTCCAGCCAAGAATACCGCATGGGACAACTGCACTCTGTCAAATGGGGCTGATATGAATTGGAGTGACTTGCTGACAACCCAGCTGTAGCAACAGGCCTAGGATTGTGTAGATCAGAGCCAAGCACCGATCTATTGGCTTACACGTGGGAGTGCAGAGAAGAAGGTGTTTTCTAACAGAGATTCTGGGGCAGCGACTGATGGCAGGAGTCTTGGGCAGGGGGCAGAATGACTGCAGTTGCATTCAGCTTTACCATTGACAAGCTGTGTGAACCTTGGCGGGGGTTGGGGGGGGGGGAATCACTGAACCTTGTTTCTTCAGCTGTGAAAGCGATATTAGCTCAGGGGCAGGCCTGACTGAGCCAACATCTGTGAAAGAGCGAAGAACAATGGCGGGGTGGTAGAGCCGCTCAGCAAATATGGAGGGCAGCACTCTGCAGACCAACGTGGGGAAGGTGAGAAAGTTCACAACGTCTGACGAGCAAAGGGCTCGGATTAAAAACCGAGGAGGCGGTGAGAAACGATACCGTGCGAGAAGCAGAAACCAAATTAGCGACACACCAGATGACAGGAATAAACAAGGAAAACTAGTAAGGAACGAACCTGCCCTACACTTTCCCCCACATTTCTGAAAGGGGCTGTAGACACAGAACTCTCCCTACCAGTTCCACACAATTCACTCATCTGGAAGTAAGACAAACGCAGAAGCAGCCCCAGGCCAATGCTTGCGTTACAGGGAGTCGGTAGGTCAATCAGGACACGCACAGTCCCTTGCACATGACCCATCGCCTGCCTACAGATTCAATGAGATCCCTACCCGCAGCCCTTCCGTGACAATTCTGATTGCATCTAGGAAGGAGGAAAGATTACTGAGGCTTTTCGTGTTAGAAGATTTCAAAGGCAGATTTTTTTTTTAATTGGAGAAGTTCCTTTCTGTCAAATAGCATAGGTATGATGCGGCAATGTCAATGTGGTTCATTTGCTGTTGTGCTTCTGTTGTAAAAAGTGTTTTTTGTATTTGATTGTAAGGATTTTTATTTTCACGAAAGCATTTGCTGTGGAAGTAAGCAATACGCAAGTCCTTATCAAATGTCTAATACACTGCACTGCTTGCATATCCAGTCATTTTAAAGTCAAGGATGGTAGTGAATGTGTTAAAAAAAAAAACAACCCTCAAGCCAAACCTCTGCAAAATCAGTACTTTTTCTTCTTATTAACCACGACCAAGATGCATGCATTATCATTAAGACTAGCTAGGACTGCTCTCACTTTGAGATGAGATGTTCAGGAACTTTGATGAAGTTTACCCTTATTTATAAAAGGTACACCTTATTTATTTATTTGTAATCACTTTACTGGGGATTCTTACAGCTTTTATCGCCATCCATTCACCCATCCATCCATCCATACCAACACACACACATACATACATTGCGTCAATCACATTTGTACATCTGCTGCCATCATCATTCTCAAAATATATTTTTTTTACTTGAGCCTTTGATATCAGCTCCTCATTTTTCCACTTCCCTCTTCATGAAGCCTTGGTAATTTATACATTTCCCCTCATATCTTACACCGACCACTGTCTCCCTTCCCCTGTCCTTCTGTTGTCCATCTCTCTAGGAAGGAGTTATATGCAGATTGCTAAAATCGGCTCCCGCTTTCTCCTCCCACCTTCTCCTTACCCTCGTGCTATCTTTCTTTTCATTATTGTCCTGAGGGAGTTATCTGTCTGGGATTCCTTGTGTTTCAAGCTCTTATTGGTACCAGTTTACATCGTCTGGTCTAGTCAGATTTGTAAGGTAGAATTGAGGTCATAATAGTAAAGGGGGAAAAAAGCATTAAAGAACCAGAGGAAAGTTGCATGTTTTTTTGAGGCCACATAGCATCCTGACCAGCCCATCTCTTTCCTGTGACCCTTTTGCAAGCATTATTCTTAATGTAACTGTTTATATATATTCTTTTACATTTTTACTCTAAATCTGGGGAAACGTTATTGCAGAAAATAAGCATAATGTGTTTTGCGTTAAAATTATTATATAAGTATTTTAGCCACATTTTTAAGCCTAGAAATAGCTAAGATAAAATTGATCATAATTTCCAAATGAGCATGAGGACAATACTTAAAACATACCCATCTTCCTTCCTTAATTTTAGTCTCTGGGAATATTAGCAGTGTGATGTGAGTATAGGAATACTTAGATTACTATAGAACACTATTTATTCTGGCTAAGACAAAACAATAATCAAAAACAGCCTATCTCTTTGATTCAAAGTAATCTTTTGGTTTTCATATTTTAATTTTGCTTCAAATTGCAATCTCTCTTGCAATCAGTCCTATCCCATACACCTTAATCCTATTAAGTTAGTGAGTGTCTTACTAGCAATAGGCTTTTAGGATTAAGGTGCATGGAATAGGCATTGCTTCACCAGCACTTCCAGAGTTTAGTTTGCTCTTTTTCTGATCTATAGGAACAATAACAAAATTACATTCATTGTATTTTTTCCACACACACTGGCAAATCCTGCCTCCTATTTTCTATTAGACTCAGCAGAAAGTTCTCAGGGAAAAACTAAAATCAAACCAAAAAATATACCACCTGCCTCCCAGCTCCCCTGCCCCTTTCTCCACCAGATGACAACTGAGTTAGATGGAGCAGCAACAATAAATGAGTCCATTTCCAAAAGAGCCCTTCCCCACAGAGAAATGATTTCGCATGGTGCACAGCATGTAACTTGCTTGTGAAAGCCCAATTGCCCCTGGTGAGAATGTGCGAGAATGCAATACTTGAATTTCATCTTTCAAAGACAATGAGATTTTCTAGGGAAAATAATATCTGACACACATGTTGAGACAGGAGGGATTAGGACCCAGTATTTGACTATAAAGTATTATGAAGTCAAGGATCTTAAACGATAATTTATTTATATGTTCATTGGTTATTAGCAAATTGTCAGCTAAATTTGGTGGACTCTACTCAGAGTCTATTTTTCTCAGTCTTTTGTTGAATCATACAATAAGTAGGCCTTTATGGGGTATTTTTCTCTACTAGTAGCACCCCTTCCCAACCCCCCTTCCTGACAATCCCAGCCTTATCTATATTTCTACTGTCCAAATGACCCATCTTCTTCATTGAATTTTCCCTAATAATTCACCTTTCACTAACTTCTTGCTCTTCTGAACCCTGCTGGCCTTTGACATGCTATTGAGTGCTATGGGACAGTGGGAGGAATGTCGTTCAATGAGGTTAAGGACCTGAGTATCATTTCTCATTCTGTTGCTGTGTGTCCGTATGCAAGCTACTTTTCATCTACCTGCCTGTCCATTCATCCATTCTTATGTCTCCCTCAAACAGGTATTGTGATTCCTAACCTCTATGTGCATGTTCCAATTCCATTTAGGAAGCGGTGCCTTGGTGATGCTAATGAGACAGGCTTGGTGTTGGATGTGTATGTGATGTCAACCTCCATTGCGATGTACATGAGATATAATGACTGAGCAGAGGAGGAGGAAGGTTGATGCCAAGCCACATGGAGAATTCTGGCTGAAGAGTCAACACATCGAAAAAAGTCTGTCCTTAGAATCTGCACCCTACAACTCAGACTTTTGGCACGCTACACTGTGAAAAAATAAATTTCTGTTGTCAAATCCATTCATAGTGCTAGTTCTGTTACAGCAGTACTAGACAATTAGGACACACCCACGATAAAAGCTTAAAATGAGACAAGAAGAGTTATATTGAATTTTATGATATATGATATTGCTTTGGAAAACACTAAATTGATATATGAGTATAAGGCACGATTATTTACTGTTATTCTGTTTTTTGAGTCATCTATATTTTTAAGGTTTCATATCAATATTATTTTCTGAGTGTAGGCTTCCTTCCCCTGGGGATTAACCATTAAGGAGGGCATCCTCTTCTTTTCTTTTGTGCAGCTTGCATGCACTGCCACGAGCACAGGATAGCCTATCAGAATACTATTTTCTACCTTGCCTTTTCAAATGTGCTTTCAATAATTCATGTTTTCCTCAGCTCTCTGAGGGGAATGAAACTTCTGGTCCTCTCATTGTCTTACACCTGGTGTACTTTTAAGTTTATAAACCCCAAAGCTAAAGATAACCATGAAAGAAAGTAATGGAAGAGAAGTGTACTTATGAAGGTTGGTCAGTATGTGCAGTTATAATGTGTTTATATAAATATAGACTTTGCGGTATGCCACTATATACTATTTAATCTCTTTTTTCATGGGTTTTTGTGAGTTATCCTTTAAGCATTATTTTTAGCAAAACAATGCCCTCACTCACAGTCTAACGAGCTCCCATGGGCTGAGGGTTAGGCATTGGAAGGCTACCTACAGGGTTGTCAGTTCAAATCCACCAGCTGCTTCTGGAAAAGATGAATTGCCTAGAAACACTGGAGAGGGCATTGTGAGTTGGAGTCCCCTTGATCATTAGGGTTATCTGGGGTTTTGTGAATTGTGTTGCCCGGTAGCCTCGGATGGCTTCAAGTGGAAATGACTCTAAAAACATAGGTTTCCTCAGGTCTGGAATTTCCCCCATCACAGCTAAGCAATCCTTGATAGGGTATTTTTTAATTAAAATTTTTTCCCTGAAATTGATCTCCCTCATATATGAAGTGGATATATCTTGTCCTGTCTTTTGGTGCCCAGTAAAGACTGACCTTGATACATGCTTTCTTGAGACGATTGCATTCAAATGAGTTCATATTTTTCACAGAGAAAAGTCCACATTCAGCTCCACTAAACTGGATCCTTGGCTTGTAGTTTAAATGAAGTTCACAAAGTTTGTGGAAGAATTCCATTTTGCCCATGGAAGTTTTGCATTCCCAGCCCTAGCACGATGACAAACAGGATGTGTGTGTGTTGCCCTATGATACTGAGTTGGTTTAGACACATTGAAGGCCCCTAGGACAGAGTTGAACCCCCGGTAGGGTTTTCGAGGCTGCAATATTTGCAGAAGCAGTTGGCCAGGCCTTTCTTCTTAGGAATCGCTAGATGAGTTTCCACCATCGGCCTTTCAGCTAGTAGCCACATTGATGCATATGTGTCTTTATTTGAGATCTCTGTACATATTTTATTTGAATTTGTCTTTCTCCACAATCCCACCCCTCTTTACTATTTTATATTGTGAAAAACTCCAAATGCTTTTGAAAATAAAAGCTGTCTTTTGTTTATGCCCTTCTGAGCTCAGCGATCTTTGGATGATGAGCAGATACTATTTAATAAGGGGGACACGAAGTCAGTCCATAAGAGCTTGGTAGCACTGTGGGGGAGGCATCAGGCCTTGGTTTAAACCCACCAGCTTCTTGATGAGAGAAGGACGAAGCTGTCTGCTCCTAGAAAGATTTGCAGTCTTGGAAACCCTGCATACAACTGCTTTGAGTTAGAATCAACTTGAGCATAGTGAGTTTGTGTTTTGGATGTCTTTCCAGCAAGGGTGAGTCTTTGGATGGACAGTGGATACCTCCTGATCAATTGGTGATGGATATCCGATGGGCTCGAGGGGAATTTCAGAGGGGTTCGAAAGAATTGAGATTGGGAAGTATCTGCAGAGACATAGAAAAGACCACCAGAGGTCAAGACCAAAGTGATACAAGCTGAATGAATAAAGCCTTCTGCTAAGACATTCTCCAGGGATAAAAATTCTTAAAACTTTTTGCTCTGTGTTACAGATTGAAAAGTTCACTTGGCCGTGCTAATAGAAGCACAACTTGACTTTTAAGCATTATTTTTATTTAATGAAACTAGCCCTATGCTTGAAGAAGTTTCCCCTTCATTTCTTTGAATAGGCATTATGATGTAATCAGAAGAGGTGCTCCCACTTTTGTGGAACTTTTTTTTTGTAAAGTTCTTTTTTCCTAAAAACAAAATAAGAAAAAAAAATCACACCCACGTTTTCACTGTAGTTTCAAATCCTGAAGATTCTTCTATGCATTGGGAACAATAAAAACAACCCTAAAAACTAAGATCTTCTTTTCACAGATTAATAGGTCTCTCTGTAGACCAGTAAGCAAACAGATGATTGAAAATCTAGGAATAGAGCAGTCACCTTAAGTCCAATCATCCAAGTTGTATTTACCTTTTGATGTATGCTATATCGCTCATGTGAGCTCCAGAGTGTGTGGAGGAAGGCCTGCACATGCTGGTGTCCCAGAGCGAGCGAAGTCAGGAGCTCTAAGCTGATCCTAAAATGCAGAACTAGGAAGGAGTGAAAAACCTTGTCAAGTTGCGTGTGTGTTTTAAAACAGGATTATTGCTAATGAATTGCTGTGTGACTTGCTATGGAGCCCTAGTGACTGAATGGTTATTTTTTGGGCACCAACAGTTGGCAGTTCAAGACCACCAGCCACTCTGCAGGAGGAAGATGGGGCTTTCTACTCTTGTAAAGAATTACAGTCTCAGAAATCCTGAGGGATGGATCTTTCCTGCTCTGTAGAATCCCCATGAATGTTAATAGACTAAATGGTAATGAGTTAGTGAGTGTGGTTTTTAAAAAAAATTACTATATTATGTGTATCATTCCACCTCCCCCAAAATATCTTTTGATAGCTGAGCTCAGTATTCAGCTCTTTGTTTTTTCCCAAACATTTTCAGGTGAGTTAATGCAGATACCATAGTTCCATCACATCAAGTAGTTTTGCATAATGGCTACCATACTGTACAATCAGTCTCAAGACACTCTCTTGCTTCTTGAACTTTTTGACATCCAACTCCCTTTTACTCCACCCCCACCTGCAGTGTATTCTACTTGCTGTCTCTATGGGTTCATCAGTACTGGATTTCAGACGCTGAAAAACAATAACATAAAACAGATGTTCAAGGGGTTACTCCCAATGACAAAATAGATCTGAGATAAATGCCAATATGGACAAACAATAGAAAATGTTGAAAACCAGATCATGCCCCACATGCATAATCTAGGGGATCAACTGACAAGGTTTTAAAAAATCAATTTATTTAAATGATTTATGTTCTTTGAAAAAATCATGTGCAATGCACAGGTGAAACATTCCTGTAAATAAATCACTACTCATCATAATGATTAGCTCCCTAGGATAAGTTCTTAGGCATGAATCACGCGATCAATAAATGGAGAGATACACACATATATTTTGGATACATTTTTCCCAATCTGACGGTGCCTCCAAAAGGCTACTGCCTATTTATCATCTCTCCCGCTTTGTGTGGGAGCCTGTTACCCCCCCACATCTGGCCAGGCCAAAAACTCCCTCTCTGTAAATATCAGGAGCTTGGTTTCCTGATAACACCCATGCACATATACATGTCTGTATATATGTGAATCATGGTCTATGTAAACATGAACATGTTACTACTTAAAGAGAGTCATGTTATCTTATGAAAATATCATGTAAATGTGTCTTGAACCATAGCGAAGTAATGTGTGCTTCTGATTGTCCTTGTCTTGACTTCTCAGGTGCCTGCTTGAATATCACCCACAGCCAATGTCAGATGCTGCCCTACCACACCACACCGACAACTTTCTTCCCAGCCACCAGAAACACAGAAATGGAGAAGTTCCTCAAGTTCTTCACCTACCTCCACCGCCTCAGTTGCTATCAACATATCTTGCTTTTTGGCTGCAGCCTTGTGTTCCCAGAGTGCATCAGTGATGGTGATGACAGGTATTTTGGATCCTAAATCAGTCAGTGAGAAGAGTGAAGGGAGGCAGATAGGAGAGGGACAGAACGGCCCCAGCCTGTATTATCTGTCTTTTCTTGTGCTCCTAACTGAGAAAAGCATTCCGTATCCTTCACAGCTACCGAGTCTTTTCAATTAATGAATATTAAAAAAAAGTAGAGATTTTTTGAAAACCTGAGCGGTTTTATTCGTGGGAAAACATGATTCAGTAAGTGAGATTTATGTGATCATCTGACTTGCTTGGTAGCTATCCTGGCAAGAGTCTGGCAGAAGAAGACAGCCCCCTCAAAAGGTTGATTGCAAGGCACTTAAAGAAGAGCCTATTTGGGGAGGTGTGGCAGAGGTTAAGAAGAATGAGCTTCGTGAAGGCACCAGGGAGCAGCAGTAAGGGGTGCATATCCACTCAAGGCTGGGGTTACAGGATGAATGGTGTCCACAGAGAAGTGTAGTTTTGGAGGGGGTCTCCCAGCACCCACTGTCAGCCCAGCTGTCCTGAAGGAGATACGGAATGAGTAACTAGGCGGCTCTCACACTCCTCTTACTCTCTCAGTGCCTCTCTTCCACAGAAGTGACCCATAGCCAGAGGACGAGGGAGCACAACTGAAGGAGTCCTCCCTGGGACCCAGAGCAGGGCAGAAAGGACAAGAGTAATCCGGCCAATGTGGTACAACATCCAATAGGATTAAAGATAATTCTTAACGAGAGTCACCCATGAAAAATGTGCCTTGGGATTGCTGACATAGTCTCCCTTTCCTCAGTCATTTTAATGACTGTATTTAAATACATATTCATATGAGCAAAGGGAGAACAACCCCCCCCCACCCCCAACCAGTGGCCATCCAGTTGCCCCTGACAGCTGGTGACCCTACAGATGTCAGAGCAGACATATGCTCTGAAGGCTTTCCAAGGACCACCTTTCAGGCCCCACTTCTGAGGTTTCTGGGAGCACTGCCATGGTCAACCTTTTGGTGGGCATCCCAGGGCTTCCCTGTCCTGCCCAGAATGGTTTTCTGGATCTGAGTCATTTTTGGAATAGTTAGGTTTTGAATGAACTACATTTAGAGTACATGCTATGTGTATTGATTTCATTGGTGGGTAAAATGTGCTTTAAATACATTTTTTAAAAAGAAATTGCTACCATAGATCAATTCTGACTCACAGCAACATCCCTTATGTTTTTCTGAGACCAGAACTGTGTGAGGGAGCCCAGTCTTTCTCCTGCAGAGATGCTGGTGGTTTTGAACCGCCAACCACGAGGATCTCAGCCCAGTGAGGAACCACACCACCACCAGGGTTCCTTATGCTTTAAATAGAGCACTTATTATTTTCACTGGAGATAGCCTCATTGCTCCTGCTTTCCAACAGAAGAATCAAACTCACTGCCACCGAGTTAGTTTCAACTCATAGTAACCCCTGTGGGTCTCCAAGACTGTAACTCTTTATTGGTGTAGAATGCCTCCTCTTTCACCCTCAGAGAATCTGGTGGTTTTAAAATGACTTTGTGGTGAAAACCCCAATGCATAACCAGTACAGGGCTCCCAGTAGAGAAGCAATCGGATCCAAATTGTAGAACTAGGTAAAGAGGTATCAGGTGATACAACAGTCAGAAAAATGTTTGAAAGGCAGAGGATGTCTTTCTGAGAAGAAAAAGTGAAGTTCTTCTCACTATGGATGGAAGTAAGGGCATACTGGAAACACCCAGAAGTGTGGCAATGTGGTGTTGTGTCTAAAATTAGTGTCTAAAAGTGCTATCACAATGAACAGGAACTGAATGGCTTACAAGGAGTCCTAACTGATTATCAAATTGGCTAATCAAATTGTCAGGAGTTTAAAATCACTAGCCACTCAGGGGGAAGGAGGAACTTTACGTTGCCCTCAAGACTTACTGCCTCCAAGTGAGTCCTACATAGGTTTGTTCTGAGTTGGAAAGGACTTAAAATCAGTAGGACTTTGAGGGTGGGCCAGGGAACCCTGGTGGTGCTGTGGGTTATGAATGGGCTGGTAGCTGCAAGGTCAGCAGTTGGACCTCAGCGGTTCAGTGGGACAAAAATGAGAGTGACTGCTCTGGTATAGGGTTAGTCTCAGAAACCCACAGGGGCATGTCTTCTCTGGTGTATAGGT
>PVJH01008841.1:0-27841 GCA_004026705.1 Nesogale talazaci | reverse complement strand
GTCTTATTACTAAAATCTATAATACCCTGATAGCTTCCAAAAAGAGCAAAACTGAGGAGCTGGGCAAAGGAGCTAAACAGAAGTTTCACTGAGGCAGAAATCAGAATGACCCATAAGAGAAATGCAAATCAAAACAACGAGATACCAACTAACACCCTCAAGGATAGCTTAATCCAAAAAGTCAGAAAACAACAAATACTGGAGAGGTGTAGGGAGATAGGGACGTTTATCCACTGTTGGTGGACCTGCAGGTATGTACAGCCACTATGGAAATCAATTTGGAGATATCTAAAACAGATGGATATTGAGCTACTGTATGACCCAGCAATCCCCCTGATGGGCATATACCCAGAAGAGCAATAATCCATGACCAGACATCTGTGCCCCAATGTTCATCGCAGCATAGTTCACAATTGCAAGGAGTTGGAAGCAGTCCAAATTCCCATCAACTGACGAATGGATTAAAAAGCTGTGGTACATAAATACAATGGAGTACTATGCATTGCTGAAAAGCAGTGATAATCGCATGAAGCACTTCACTGCATGGGAAGAACTGGAGGAAATTATGCTAAGTGAAGTTAGCCAAGATCAAAAGGATATGTACAACATGACTCCACTGAGGTAACCTTAATAATAATTTAAAAAATGTAAAGGGGCATCAGGAAAAAGCTACTCTATAGAGAAAATCCTGCGAGAAGGCCCAGGTAGTATGTACAACTCTTATCACCGTCCGTCCGTCCATCCATCCATCCATCCATCCATCTATCATGTCAAGCACATTTGTTGCCTTCATCATTCTCAAAATACTTTCTTTACACTTTAGCCCTGGGCATCAGATACTCATTTCCCCCTCTTTCTCCACCCCCACCTCCCTCATGAACCCTTGATAATTTATAGATTATTACTAAGTTTTCATGTCTTATACTGTCCAACATCTACCTTCACCCACTTTTCTGGAGGGGGTTTTATGTGGATTCTTATAATCAGTTCTTGCTTTCTACTCCATCGTCCCTCAACTCTCCCAATATTGCTGCTCTCATCACTGGTCCTGAGGGTTCATCTGTCCTGGATTCCCTGTATTTCTAGTTCCTATATGTACCAGTGTACATCCTCTGGTCTAGCCAGGTTTGGAAAGTAGAATTGAGATCATGATAGTGGAGGGGGTCGGCGAGGCAGGGGAGAAACATTTAAGAACCAGAGGAAAGTTGTATGTTTCATTGTTGGTATACTGCACCCTGATTGGCTCCTTTTCTCTCCTCCCACGACCCTTCTGTAAGGGGATGTCCAGTTGCCTACAGATGGGTTTTGACTACCCACTCTGAACTCCCCCTCACTATAACATGATTTTTTGTTCTTTGATGCCTGGTACCTGATCCCGTCAAAACTTCCTGATACAGGCTTGTGTGCTTCTTGCCTGTGGGCTTTGTTGCTTCTGAGCTAGATGGCTGATTGTATACCTTCAAGCCTTTAAGATCTCAGATGCTATATATTTTGATAGCCAGAAAGTTATTTGATTTCTTATGCTTATTCTTATGGCTAAATGTCCTAGATTTCTTTTCAGAAGCTGCAGTTAGTTCCTGAGTTAAAAAAACAAGTCCATACACTCTTTCTTGTTACTTAAAATTAGAATAATGTTTTTTTGTTATTTCAAACATATAGATGATATACATTTGGTTTCAACTACATTGTACTACTGAAGAAGCGTGAGATGGATTTTGGATGAAGGATCAAGATAGATATTAAATTGTCATTTGAATGATTTTTGAGAAGTGTTTTCTCCCCTGGAATTGAAGCCTATACGTGCCATATTTATTCAAGCTGTATGTTGAACAAATCATCAGAGAAGTTGGATTATATGAAGAAGAATTTGGCGTCAGGATTAGAAGAAGGCTTCTTAACAACCTTTGATATGCAGATGACACAACTTTGCTTGCTGAAAGTGAAGAGAAGTGGAAGCTCTTGCTGGTAAAGATCAAAGATGGCAGCCTTCTATGTGCATTAAAATTCAGTGTAGAGAAGACCAAGTACTCCCAACTGAACCAATAGGTAACATCGTGATAAATACAGAAAAGTCAAGGATTTCGTCTTGCTTAGATCCACAATCAATGTCATGGATTGATTTCTTGACCAGTCAAGAAATCTAAGGACACATTTCAGTTGCTAAATTTGGTCCATAAGAGCTCTTTGAAGTGTTGCAAAGCAAGGATGTTCCTTTGAGGACTAAGGTGCGCATGCTCCAAACTGTGGTATTTTTAATTGTCGTATATGTCTATGAAAGATGAATGCTCAATAAAGTAGACTGAAAAAGAATCAATATGTATGAGTTATGATACTGGCAAAGTGTGGAGGGGATGATAGACTGCTCAAACCAAACAGATCTGTCCTGAAACATTGACAGCCAGAATGCTTCTTAGCCATCATAGGATGATGAGATTTTGTTTCAGGTACTTTGGGCATGTTATTAGGAGAGATTAGTCCTTGGAGAAAGGCATTATGCTTATATTTACTAATTACATACAACTCATTATACCTTTGATGGAATATGAGTCGAGACCCCTTTGGGAGTTGAACGAGAGTCACCTATGACCATCAGAAAACTCATACTTTTGATGGTTTTAGGAACCAAGACAAAGATGTAAAACTTGAGGGTCAGCAGTGACAGATCAAATTTTTCCGAAAATGTCACTTTATGTTACTAACATAAAGAAGACTCGATGTCAGTGCAGCCAGTTTCAGTGTTTTGAGTTTGAACAGTATTTCAGGCACGGTTATTTTATCAAGGAAAAAGACAGGTTTTTTTACTCCCCTAAAGCATCACGACCTTGGAAACCCACAGGGGCATTTCTCGAGGGGCCCTAGGAGTTGGCAATAACTCCATGGCAGTGGATTTGGGGGTTAGCTTATAAAGTTTAATGGAGTAGTTTGTTTTCTTCTTTAATAATCCATCGGTCTCATGTGGATGTGCCTAGAATTTAGAAATAATAGTTACGACTCCTTTTATTTGAAGGTCCATTTAAAAAGGATCCTTTCATAATGTGCAAAAATTGAAACAGCTGCAGAAAAATAATTTAACAATTGCAAGTTTCCTTTGTGGTTTGTTAGTCCTCTAACCCACAAGCTTTGATAAGTTTGCCAAATATTAATGAGAATCAGGATCATGTTGGGTAAAGGACATGAATTTCATATTCTCTTTCCAGAGCGGCTATGTGGCTTTACATTGTTCACACCAATCTTCACAGTTAAGCGGTGTTTATACATGGGCATTTCCCAAAGTTTCTCTGTCTTAAAAGTGTTAAGTGTTACTAATGGCATATCCATGAGACAGTATGTAAGGTTTTCATCCAAAGAAATTTTATTGGCACTGTCCTCTTATGAAAATTATATAAAGATTCAATAGCATGTGTAGAATTTGCTGACCTGGAGGGAATAGGAGTACAGAATCAGAACCAGTCATGTGTGCTTGTACCAGCAATTCAGTTGGCAGGGGGATGATGATGGTTCTATTCTCAACTCTGCTTTTAGCAATTTTATTCCAAGCAATTCACATGTTTCATTCATTCTCTTAACACACTTTTATGAGGACCTACTGTGTACACTGGATTCTCTTGGGTGATAGACTCAACACCTCATGAGAAGGTTCGAAGTTGGAGTCTACCCAGGTGTGACTTGACATAAAAACCTGGAGATATACTTCCAAAAGTTCAACCAGTGAAATCTCTGTGCATCCTATAACTCTTCTAATAAACGCAAAGTTGCCATAAATCAGACTTGACTCTATGACTACTGTTTGATTTTCATTTGTTTTTTACTCTCAAAACAAAAGATATAACAGTCAAAAAGGTGAAAATCTCTGGCCTCTTGACGTTTATGTGATATGGAAGGGAGATAAGCAATGAGCAAACAAAAAGTAAGTGCTACATTTACCCAAGGATGCATTATTTTATAAGGTGAAGGAGAAAAATAAAGCAGATAGTGGGGAGCTTGGAGAGTGTGAAGGTGAGATGACAAGAGGTGAAGAGGAGAGTGTGAAGGTGAGATGACTTAGTAACCTTAGTGTTACTAAGGTTCAGGAATGAGAATGTGGCGTTTAATCCATAAAGATCTAAGAGCTCAGGAAAGACAGACATCATGAAAAACTGGTAGTAACTGATTTAAAGGACACTAGGTATGATGATATTTGTCCCACAGGCAGATATTGCTGTCAAGTCTGTGAGTGTAGGAGGTGGGCGTAAGCAAATAGTGAAGGGTCATCCCAGGAATATAGGTGGGTGCTTCTGCTTCCTTTCTGCTTCTGCTACCAGTTTATTCAATAGTGATATTGGGAAAATGGTCATTCATCCATTTGCTCTTGTTTTTATTAGTCAGAGTTGGCTCTGACTAATGGAACTTTCTATAGAACAGAATGCAACCTTGCTCAGTCCTGTATTATCTGCATGGTCACTGAGATGCTTGAATCTCATTGTTGCAGTTATTATAAAATGCTTTTATTCCAGGGGCTCATCTTTGAGTTATACATAGTGGGCAGTATTCTGCTGTGATCCATAGGATCTTTACTCGCCAATTTTTTGAAGTACATCACCCGGGCTTTTCTGCTAATCTATGGTAGTTTGGCAGGTCTGCTGGAACCCATCCACTATAGGTATCCCTGATGGCATTTGAAATAGTAATGGCTAAGATGTCACCATCACCGCAACTTTCAAACTACTACAGTATGATAAACTGACAAACAGGTGATGGAATTATTCATTTAGCAAACACATACTGGCACTTAGATTGTTTAGGTTTCTTGTTTGGTACTGGGAGTGGGAAAATAGGAAAACACAGTCATCTATGAGAGGCTCAGTACAATATGAAACCAAACCTGGAAAAATTGAATTGCTATATAATGTGATTTAATTAACAAGGTATATGGGGTAACACAGAAAAAGACAGGATGAATTAATGCCATCTGGTTGAGTTTTGGAGGATGAACAGAAATTTTAAGGACACATTTGATCTTAAAACACCTTTTACATAGAGTAACAAACTGGATCTTTCATATATTAGTGAAATTATAACTAATTTAATATTTATGAGAGAGAAAGAGGAAGAAGAATAAGAAGAAATAGATGTGAATGAATTTTAGGGAGCATTGCCATTATTTAGAGAATAAATTGCACATGAATGAGGAAGTTAAGAGTAAAGCTAGAAAAAAAAGAATAAAGCAAAGGTTTGGGGCTTAGACAGTTGGGTAGATTGTTTGCCATGCAGAAAATCATGTCTGGCAAAGGAGAAAAGATGGTGGGGATGAGAGGAGACAAAGAGTTAATATTGAAGCAATGCTTGAATCTTGCTCCAGAAGTGCATAGCAGCAGTTTTCTTTTGAGGAGAAAAGTTAAAACATCAAAGAGATGTCATGATTTATACTATCATTCAGTGGTCGAATGGTAAAACATCTCTGTAAACCAACCAACCAACCATTAAATGTGGCATTTGTTGATTTCCATGGTATAAATACTTCTACAAGGCTTCCAACTAATGATAGTTTGACCACTTGCTTGCCCATGACTGCATTCCATCTTGGGATAAGTAGGTCTTGCGTTCCCCTGCACCACAGGCTGCGATATGTTGGATATTTTTTATTCACTTGTCGCCATCCCACTCTCCACTGTCTTCCATCCCTTTCTTTCCCCAAAGTTTGGTGTCAACAATGGCTGTTCTCTAAGTTCCTGTTGGGCTTAGCCACTGGGGTTCTTTTCAAGAGACCAGCATATGGTAACCCCTGTGTCCTTGTTCACAGATCACAAGCACGGGGTGGTTTTCTGCTTCTATGAGAGGCTGTGGCTCCTATCAGGCACCCTTTCTTACTGCTCTCTCCAGGTTTCAGTAATTGCTCCTTCTCCTCGTCCCTTCAGTCTAGTATTCTAGCAACTCCCTTCACAGTCCACCCCTTGGTTTTTCTAAATCTGCTTAAACCTTTGTAAGTGTGTCCTCTTCAGTATGCACTCTGCAATGTTCATGTTTTTGAGAGTCTCCTCTTTGCTGCTGGAACCATGACTATTCCAAATGACGAACAAGGTAGTGACAGCCCCAGTTTTCCTTTTTAAAGATCATAAAGTGACCAGATTCTAAGTGGGATACCATTGACGGAGGGCGGGGGCAGGAGCAGGGCGGTGTTCTTGATTAAAAATTTGGTCTATATGGAGCAACAAAAATTTTCATAGAATGCAAAAACAGTGTTGTAATATAGTTATTTTAATTTTGAAACACCGCAGGATGTTGTTAAATTGTTAAGAAGTGGGACGTCTGGTCACCTTATTTTATTGGGGACTCATACAACTCTTATAACAATCCATACATCAATTGTCTCAGACATATTATTACCATTATTATTACCAATAATATTACCATTATTCTCTTTTAGACATTTGCTTTCTATTAACCCTTCAGATCAGTTCCCCTTCCTGCCCTCCCTCCCTTGCCCCTTGATAGATTATAGATTGTTATTGTTTTCATATCTCACACCAACCGCTGTCTCCCTTCCCCTCTGGTTTCTGTTGTTCTTTCCCTTGGAGGGGTATGTGTAGTGGTGTGTCATTCATTGTGATCAGTGTCCGCTTCCTCCCCATCTCTCCCCTACCCTTTCAACATCACTATTCCCATTTTTGTTCCTGGGTTTCATGTGTCATGAACTTTATCTCTTGCTTACACTCTCATTCAGTCCAGAGTGGGAAGCAGCACTGGAGTCATGATAGTGGGGGATGAGGAGGATTCAAGGGACCAGAGGTTTGTTGTGTGAACCCTCAGTGCTCTACTGCACCCTGATTGACTCATCTTCTTCTTGGATCCCTCTATGGGGGCATGTTCCATTGTCCACAGGTGAGTTTTCGGTCTCCACTGCAACCCCCTCATTCTCACCAACACATTTTTGTTTGTTTGTTGTTTGTTATGAAACTTCTGATGCCTGTTACCCAATCCCAATGGCACCTCAGGATCACACTGGCTGGTGTGCTTCTTCCATGTGGACTTGTTGCTTCACTGTTGGATGGCCACTTGTTTAATTTCAATCTTTTAAGACCTCAGGCACCATATATTTTAATAACTGGGCACCATCTACTGTCTTCATGACATCTGCTCATGTGCCAATTTTGCCTTCAGTGATTGTGTGTGTGTTTGTGTGGTGGGATGTGGTGTGTCTGTGTGGGGGAGTGTTGATCATCACAAAATGCCTGTTTGTTAGAACAAAGTGTTCTTGTATTGAGGGAGGGTATGAGCTGAGGCCCATAGCCTGTTCACAGCGTCAGTGTATTGTCTTATAAATATATGTACATAATCCAGTACCTCTATTTTTATGGGTTAATCTACTTACATAACTACACACCTCTGTTAATACCTCTATCTATAGCTTTGCTTCCTAGAACCTTCCTCTATTTCTTTTGGCCTCCTCCTGCCCCATCATCATGTTCCCCTTCTTCCTTCTCTTAGGACTCCCTCTCAGCTGGATTGTTGTTGCTCTAATACCCACAGAATCTCTACAACCTTCTAGATGTTGGTTTTAATTCCCCAGTTCTTCCCTTTTCTATGGTGCTGTTTAGTTACCACACCCTCCCCACCCTCCTTCCCCTGCCTCCACACCATTTTCCCCTAAGACCCTCCAAGGCCAAAGGCCCTGTTGCTTTTACCCCCAAGCTTGCTTTCCATGTCTGTCTTATGTGGGCAAACCAGCAATATCCTTGTCCAAACATTAAGAAAACAAAAGGTTGAAAAAAAAAGAAAAAAAGCCAAAAACCATACATAGTTCTAAGTCTGTCCGCTGGCCTTTTTGAATCTCTCCCTACTGGTCCTCAGGGAGTTTCAAGGGCTGCCTCTGGTAGCCCAAAGTCCATTCTTTGGGCTCCTCAGGGGCTCTGTGGGTTGGCTTTCTCCAATTGCTGATCTGCTATGCTCCTTTCCTGGTTTGTCCTGCTGCAGGGGATTCTGGCCACACTATTCCTCCACCATGTGTCCCATTATTGTCCTCCGTCATCATACACTCCAGTTAGGGGACAACAGGTCTTGTGTTGTTGGCAGTCCTATAGTCCTCTCTGTGCCTTAGCAGCTCTGTGCAGGGACATCATCATCCTCCTGGCTTGGTGTGTCAATATGGAGCCTAGGCCGACTGTCCCTTTCTCTCTTTCCTTCATGGTTTGGTTCCATGTGGGCTTGGTAAGTCAGCTTCTTTCCCCCACCTGGAGGTTTAGTATGTTCTCGTGACACATACTTTTAGGGTGGGGGTCTGGCTGGTTGTGGTTGGGGCTGGCCCTGTAGCCCAATCTTGTCATACGATCCTCCACGTGGTTATGTTACCCTCCTGGTTTAGTGCACCATGGTGAGGTCTGTATGCACACTCCAATTCTATGGAGACAGGGCCCATACTTTCCCCCTGGGTGGGCTAATACCCCTTTCTCCCCATGCTATGATCTCAGTTTCTAGACCCCTTTATCACTCCTCCTTCTCACCTTTCCCCTTCTTTATGTTGGAGTCACTTGCACCACCTTGGGTTTGTCTGACCTCCACCTGACTGCCTGTGCCTCCATCCGTATATTGTGAGATAAGTGTCTTTTCTTCTATACCTACTGTGCTGATTACACTTACCTCAGGGGACTCATGCTACACTTGTCCTTTTGTGAGAGTCTCAATTTTCAAAGAATTTCAGACTCATGTCACTAACACACCTTGGTTTCTCCCATTATTTATTTTCTGATGTGAGACAATGGATGAGTAGGCTATTTCACTTGCAAATGTGTTCATACTCATATCTAGTGGTGCTGGGTACCAAGGAAACTTCTGTCCTGGACTTCTTGTACAGCATCTAAGCCATACTTCTTGGAGGATTTGCTGACACAGGCAGCAGATACCTTTTGACCATTATAAGTAGAACAGGCCATTGCAGAGCTACCCTAATGTATGTCATAGATGGCCAGGTAGGTGAGACAGTTTGGAGGACTGGGCTGGAATCTGGCTAAGGAATCTCCTCTTTTAAGTTTCTCCGTTTACAAAGTAAATGGAGGAAACAGTATCAGATGATCTTGCAAATCTCCTCCTGCACTAATGTTACCTGCAGGATTAAGGAACTCTGGGAGCAGCCATTCTGGGAAGAACCTTAATGGTTGCAATGCAGTGGTTAAAGGACATTCAACTAACTGCTAGCCCCAAGAATGGAGGTTGGATCTTACTAGCCGCTCTGTGGGAGGAAAGATGTTTCATTCAGCTTCCATACAATAGAACACCCTTAGAAACCCTAGGGCAGGATGAACATTTTTGTGTGTGCTGCTATGAATCCATTGACAGGATAGCAGTGGGTTTGGTTTGGTTGCAGCCGTTGACTATGCCTTAGAACTGTGCTTCTCAACCTTCCAAATGCTGCCCCCTTTCATACAGTTCCTCATGCTGTGGTGACCTGCCTAACCATAAAACTATTTTGTGTTGCTACTTCTTAACTGTGATTTTGCTACTGTTATGAATTGGGTCATTCGGTCACCAAAGGAATGGTAACCCACAGGTTGCGAATCTAGGAACACATTTTTTAAATGACTGTGTGTGCTTCATCAATGAATAGTTCCTATAACCCAGGGATGGTTCAAGGAACAAAATATCTGTTATCAATTGTTGCATAACAAATTAACCCAAAATTAGCTCTGCAAAACTCATCTATTACCTTAATTTCTTAGGTCAGGAACTGGGAAAAATCTAGCCAGGTGCTCAGTTTCTGACTCTGCCACAATATTACAATTAAGGTGTTGGCCAGGACTGGGGAAGCATGATCTTTGAAGTCCATTTGTCATTCGAAGAATTTTACTTCCTTCTTGACTAAAGTCTGTCTTCAGGTTCCTGCTATGCACATCTTCTCAATACGAGAGCTTGTACCTTCAAAGTCTAAAGGAAGTCCCCTAGCAAAATAGAAGTTGCAATCTTATGTAGTCTAATTGTCCTGGAAAGAGACATTTTATCACCTTCTATTGGTTTGAAGCAAATCACTATGTTAGCCTGCCACAGGGGAAGGCATTATACAAAGGCTCATACCAACAGGCAAGTATCGTTGGGAGATATTTTTACAGTTTGTCTGCTTCGAAGTGTACTTTTTATAGGGGGTAGAGTTTTAAAGTCACGAATTCTATAAATATACTTAAAAGTCAGCCTATTTGTCAAAAATAAAGTGAGACCCAACAATGCAGAATCCTAATTGGGGATCAAGGATATTAGTAGCCTCAATTTCAGAAGATTCGTAGTGACCCTTCAGGACAAGGTGGCACTTCCCCTGTGAGTCTCCAAGGGAATAGAAGACCGCATCTTTCTCCCTCGGAGAAGCTGGTCAAGTCAAACTACCTGCTTTGTGGTTAATTGTCCAATTCGCAGCCACTACTCCTCCAGAGCTCCTTATTAGGAGACCAGTGATATTAAAATATATGCTTTCATTTCATTAAAGGCATTTAGTGAAATGAAATTAGCTTCTGAAGGTTATATTGTGATTTAGAGATGCTGATGTGGACTGGGAGCTAAATGAAGGTCACGTGAACTTTTTTGTAAGACTATTTTACTGAGGATTCTTATAACGATCCATACATCAGTTATGTCAAGTATATTTGTACATATGTTGCCATCTTTCTTTTCTAAATATTTACTTTCTATTTGAACCCTTGGTATCAATTCTTTTTTTCCTCCCTATCCCCTCCCATCCTCATGACCTCTTGATAAATTGTAAATTATTATTATTTTCATATCTTAAATCGACCACTGGTTCCTTCACCCAAGTTTCAGTTGCTCATCCCTCTCAGAGGGTGAGGATGAGGTGGGGTTATGCATTGAGCATTAGGATTGGTTTCCCCTTTCTCCTTTCCTCCCCATGCCTTCCCCTTACCCGCTACTCCCATTTCCGTTTCTCCGGGGTTTATCTGACCTGGATTCTGTCTGTTGTGAGTTTTTATTTGTACCAGTGTACCTGCTCCGTTCTACCCAGAACTGAAAGACATGACAGTGGGGCCTTGAGGTAACCTCAATGAGCCAGAGGAATAGTGTGTGTTTCAGCGGTGTTATACTGTGCCCTGGTTGACTCATTTCTTCATTGTTGACCCTTCTGTGAGGGGATGTCCTATTGTCTACAGATGGGTTTTGGGTCTCTACTCTGACCCACCTCATTCTCAACAATATGTTTTTTGTTTCATTTGGGGTCTTCTGATACCTGTTACCTGATCCTGTCAACATCATGGGATCATACAGACTGGTGCGCTTCTTTCTTGTGGGCTTGTTGTTTCTCTGTTAGATGGCCACTTATTTAACTTTAGGTCTTAAAGGTCCCAGATGCTATATCTTTTGATAGCCAGACTCCATCAGCTTTCTTCACCACATTTGCTTATTAACCCTTTTTGCTTCTGTGATTGTGTTGGGAGGGTGAGCATTACAGAATGTCAGGTTGTTTGAACAAAGTGTTCTTGCATTGAAGGAGGGCTTGAGCAGAGGCCCAAAGTCCATCCATTTCCTCAATGTACTGCCATATAAATGTATGCACATAGGCCAATATCTCTATTTTTATGAATTAATATATTTACTTTACATAAAGTGCACACCAACGTTTATACCTTTTTCCATAGCTTTGCTTCTTAGATCTTTACTCTATTTTTATGAACATTTTTGCTTGCCCTTTTTCTATCTTTCTTTTTTTTGTAGGGGGGGGGGCGCAATCACTGCCCCTGGTGACCATTTTTGTATCTTTCATGGAATTCTAAAAGTAGCTCAAAATAAAAGGCTCGCAAAATGTCTTTTATAAAAATTTAAAATCCATTGGGCTGAATAACCTGCAATGTGGTGGTAGCTTAGTCAATACTTTTAGTTCTATGTACTTATTGTGTAGGTAAATGTCTCAATTTATCGTGGACACATCATAACTTTTTGGTAATCATTCCCTAAAATATTTATAGGCAAAAAATGTAATTTGTTTTTGTAGATAACATCATTTTATAAATGTTCTTAATGAAAACATGATAAAATGTCTTTCCTGTATATATAATAGCATTATTTCTTCTTCTATCAAATAGTTGAACAAATAAATAATTATAATAGTAGTGTAAGATATTTTTTTCATTTTAGTTGAAATGCCTCAGAAATTTTTGACAACACCAAGTGCACTTCACATATAAATTTAAAATTCAAAATCTGCTTTTCTAAAATAGTATTATGGCATCCGACACCGGTCCCTTCCCTGTGGTGCATACTGATGTTTTGTGGGGTTTTTTTTTTTTTTTTGGTTATCAAACTGTTTGTTGCTTGGATATAGGCACTTATATTCCCAAATAGTATGACCCATCTCACCCACCATCTCATGTAATGAAGCACAAGATGCTGTAACCCCTCATAGGCAGTTGAATGGCATCCAAAACAAATGGCACTAATTTTCTTCGCTATTTGAAATACTTGCTCGTTATTAATACTCCATCACTATTTCACATGTCCTGGTTATGCAATTTAAAGCTTATAAGTCTCAGTTGGTTATACCTCTTCAGAGAGCTATTCACAAACACTCTGGACATTTTTCTTAGACCCTAGTTTTAGAATGGAGATTCTGAATGATGTTTTAATGACTTGCTCCATTCCCAGGACAAATTTTGAGAAAAATGTCTGTTACGTTTAGAAATTTAGTAAAGCCGGTCAGATTTTCAGAGCTCCTTTGGGAAGTGTTGTGTTGTAGAATGAATTTTGATTTGCAGAATTTCAGGGGTAAAAGGACTATGAAAAATCAGCTCCTTTAACCACCTCATTTCTGATGACAAAACTGAGTGTTGGAGGAAGGGAACTGTTAACTGAAGACCAGACAGTGGACATGTGAACCTTTTAAGATGTTGGGCATGACATGTCCAACATAGATGGATATGACATGATCTTGGGGGCAGATCAGTGACAAGAAGTCAGTTTCTGAGTTATTCACCTGTGAAACATGAAAGGAATCTTTGAGGCCCTTGCGTGAAATGCCACTGATGTAGCCATATAAAATACTGACAAATAAGCAAATGATCAAAAAATATGAATTTAGAAATGAGATAAAGTCCAGGAACACTTGGATGAATTGAGGCATAGAATATCGAACAATTTTTCAGTGATCTTTGTGCTTCACAAGCCAAATGCATTTTATGCTTTTTGACTAGTGTGTCCACCTCTCAATTGTCCATTTGTGGTGGCCTGATTATTGCTATGGTACTGAGAGCTATGCTCCTGGTGTTTCAAATACCAATGTTTTATACAAGAGCTTCCGGACTGTGAATAGGTAAGGAAGAAGGGATAGATAATATACTTTTAGGGATTTACCAATGAGAGCTTTATGAGTAGCAGAAAAGATTGTCTAATATAGTCTAAATGGTGAGCCTTTTAGATGGGAAAATCTTTAAAATATCACAGAAGTTTTCTTGAAGTAGACCTCAATGACTCAGATGGATCAAAATTTCTGAAACCACCACTTGCTGATGAGGCACAACTCACATTGAGAAGAAACAGCTGCAACATCCATTAATAATAAGAATGTGCAATGCATGAAGTATGCAGCTAAGGAAATTGGAAGTGGAGAACACTAAAATGGAACACATAACGATGGATAGCCTAGGCAGTAGTGAGGTGATGTGGACTGCTATTGGTTATTTTGAATAAGATAAACTTGTAGCTTACTGTGTTTGGAGTGGCAAATTCAAGAGGAAGGACATAATTTTGATTGTCAAAAAGGACATTTCAAAATATATTGTGAAGTCCATGCTGTTTGTAATAGGACATTAACAACACTTTCCTACAAGAAAGTCCAGATTGTGTTAGCTTGGGTTCTCCAGAGAAGCAAAGTCACTGACGTTTATATGTGTTACATATTGAGAGTGATTTATATCAAGAAACGCTTACCCAGTTATAGAAACTGATAAGTCCAATTCAGTTCAAGTCCGGCATCCCTTGACTCATAGAAGTTGATGAGCAAGAAACCGGGTGATGAAAGGGAAACAGCAGGGGCACAGGTGGGTAGATGCAAGGATCCAAAGGCAACCAGATGAAGCCATCATCAGTAGTCAACTGGTAGCTTTTATGATAGGCAGACAAGTAACAGGGGGTCTAGGGACCAGACACAAACTCCAGCTCCAGCAGATGGCATAGGGCCAAAGATAGTTTAACTCTGCCCAGTTTCTGTTAAACAAAAAGGCTTATGACACCATGGAGGTATCATTAGGCTGCAACACAATTGGTAAACTGAACTGTACCCCTACCCTTATTAGATTGCCTAGTTGGCAGAATTTCCAGCCATCATATAGATAATACAATTTTTAGTCAATTTCACATGCCAATCACTAAACCAGGGCTGAAGAAATTGAAGAATGCTGCCAACTGCTTCATTTTCAACTGGATTAAACATGCAATCAAAAAACATTGAAAATTATCGGTGACTGACATTGGAAGCTTGAAAATGAAGAGTAGGATCAGTAGTTGGCAAGCAGGGCCTTATTGCTATAAATGAAGCTGGAGATTGTATAATAGAATTTTCCAAGACCAATGATTTCTTCAGTACAAGTGTCTTTTTCAATGTAGATGGTGACTACACATATGGATCTTATTAGATGGAGTAAAAGGGTATCAAATTGAATACTTCTCTAGGTAGAGGTGCGTGAGAATTTCAATATTAGCCCAGAGACTGACAGTGCAATAGGCCATCAATTGCTCATGCATAAGTTCAGATTGAAGCTAAGCAACATGAAAACAATTCCACGAGGACTCAAATATGATTGTAAAGACATCCCATCTAACTTTAGAGATTACATGAAGGGCAGATTTTTAAAAAATTGTTGAACAGTGGTATGATATCAAAAGCATCATATATGAAGGAAGCAAAAGCTGGTGCCTGGCTATTAAAAGATATTGTGTTGGGGTCTTAAAGGCTTAAAGTGAAACCAGTGGCCATCCATCAGAGAAACAACAAGCCCACATGGAAGAAGCACATCATCCTGTGCGATCATGAGATGCCATTGGGAGCAATTAATGGGCATCAGAAAACCCATAACAAACAAACAAACTATGAAGAAACATATCTGTAGATAATGGAGCATCCCTCCACAGAGGGGTCACAGGGAAGGGATGACAAGTCAATCAGGGCACAGTAAAGCACCAAAGAAACCCAATATTCCTCTGGTTCCGTGAGGCTGCCTTACCCCCACTCCCACCCCCTACTATCATGTCCCAAGTGTTGCTTCTCACTTCAGACTACACTGGAGCATGTGCACAAGTACAGATAAGGGATAAGAGCTCACAGCACATGGAATCCAGGAACAGGAATGGGAATAGTGTTACCAGAAAGGTAGGGAGGAGGGGAGGAAGGGGAAACTGGTCATAATAATTGACACATAATCACACACACCTTCCAGGGGGAAGAACAACAGAAAAAGTGGGGAAAGGAAGAGAGAGGTAAGTGTGAGATATGGGGGAAGGGAAAAAAGAAGAGCTGAAACCAAGGGCTCAATAAAAAGTAAATGTCTAGGCTTAAGTAGAAAGCAAATGTTTTGAGAGTGATGAGGGAAAAAAATGTACAATCGTGTTTGACATACAATGGATGGATGCAAGGATTGTGATAAGAGTTATATGAGCCCCAATAAAATGATTTTTTAACAAAAATATATATCTAGAAAAGAACAGTGGTAACATGTACAAACATGTCTGATACAATTCATGTTTATATTTAGTAAGAGTTGAAAGAATCCCCAATACAATGATCTTTTAATTAAAAAATAAAAATAAAAAGATAGAAAAGAGAGGGGAGAAAAACAAAGAGGCTTTCAGAGGAGACTCTGAACTTGCTCTTGAATGTAGAGAGACTAAGAGAAGTAGAAGAAGTGATGAAGTAAATGGGTTGAACAGAAAAAATTTAAACACATTCCAAGAAGACAAAGTAAAGAATTGTAATAAAATGTGCAAAGACCTGTAGCCTGCAAACAAAAAAAAAGACCATACTCAGCATATCCCAAACTGAAAGAATAGAAGAAAAAATTCAAGCTTCAATGGTAATATTGATTGATTCTACCAGCAAAATAGTGAATGCCATAGGAAGCATTCAAAGAGGATGGAAGGAATACACAGCTCCAGTGAACCATACAAAATTGGTTGATATTCAGTCACTTCAAGAACTCACAAATGAGCAAAATCCAATGATATTGAAGGAAGAAGTCCAAGTTGCACTGAAGGCACTAGTGAAAGACAGGGCTCCAGGAACTGACAGAATACCTACCGAAATGTTTCAACAAGTTGATGAAGTACCGAAACACTCACTAATCTATGCCAAAAAACATTGGCACATAGCTATCTGGCCAACTAGCTATCTAAACTGAAAGAGACACACGTTAGTGGCCATTTAAAAAAAAAGTGACACAAGGCAGACATTATCAGACTATAACATTAATATCATATGCAGGTAAAAGTTTGCTGAAAATAGTTGAACAATGGATGTGGGGAGCTGCCAGAAATATAGTCAGATTCAGAACAGGCCACCAAGGGAGAGATATCATTGCTGATGTCAGGTGAGCAATCGATCAATATTACCATGTCACTAGTGCCCAAAGTGGGTCTTCCTATGAGAAATTGTTTACTTTTGTTTTGTTGACAAAGGCATTGGACTCTGTGGGTCACAAGAAACGTGGGTAACATTGCAAAAAACTGGAATTTAAGAACGCTTAAATTTAGAATATAGCTTCAAGATTGGCCAAAGACTTATTTACAACCTGTGATGACACAATCCTTTATTTTTTTTACAGTTCTATGGGCACATAATCCATATATCATACAATTCAATAGTTCAATCATATCAAGAGGAATTGTACAATCATTACCCTGAATTTAGAACATTTTCTTCTTCATTTTTTCATGATTAAATTGCTTGTAAAATGCGTTGTGTAATCACAATTCATTCTAGTGTTCCTTCCCTGTCCCATATACATGATGTGCTCCCACAAACCCCTCACCTTTCCTACCTCCCACTCCCCACCCTAACATCCCCTATAAACCCTTGCATCAATTATTATCTCTATGCATCTACTCCTTCTGAGCATCACAAAGTGGAAAACCAAAAAGAAACAATAAAAAAACAGAGAGAGAAAAAATGGTAAGGATAAAATAATAATACAAAGATAAAAATACAACGAAAGAAAAGTCAGTAAGAAAGGACCACTATCAGTATTTAAAAGTCTAGGGAATAGATTTTTGTCAGGAAACAAGCAGCAAATACTTGCACTTAGAACAATTTCAGGTTGGGTGGGTCAAGAGGGAGGGCAACTGAACAAGTATCATGTTCAATCCAGTATAATCTGATTACAATGATCTCTATCTGATAGTAAAGCTGTTCAATACCCTTGCTTGTGGCCAGAAGCAATCTGCCAATGGCTTAATTTGACTAGATATTCTGCAAAATGGCCTTTAAATTCCCATTTTCCTGCATCGACTTCGATCAATTGGGTGTTCACAATAGAGGCTCTCATACTTTTCCCTTTCTCATATTAGCCTTTTGTTTTTGTTATCTTTGGATTACACAAGCTGGTGTGGTTCTTTCATGTGGACTTAGATGACTTCTTGCTTAGAAGGCTGCTTGTTTGAATATAGGTGTTTAAGATCCCAGACACTATTCTGATTGATAGCCGGGAACCATCTGCTTTCTTATGTCATACCACTTTCCAGAGTGATTGTACAATATGTTTGTTGGCCATTTGAACATTTTCCTTGGTGAAGTATTTGTTCGTGTCCTCTGCCCAGTTTATCATTGGGTTATTTATCTTTTGCTGTTCCTTAAGTTTTAAAAAATAAATATAGAAATTAGTCACTTGTCTGATATGTTATTATCAAAAAAGGACTGCTCAGTTATTGGGTTCTCTGTGTATGCTTTTGGTGAACTCTTTTGTTGAACACAGATTTTTAGAAGGTCCCAGTCATCTATTTTATCTTCTGCTCTTTGTGTTTTTCATTATACTTGTGTGTGTTTTTGTTATGCTGACCTATGCCAGGTATTAGGGTCCCTAAATTTTCCCTCATATTTCATTGATCAGCTTTATAATTTTAGGTTTCACTTTCAGGTCTTTAATGTATCTGTTGTGAGATATGGATTCCTGTTTCCTTTTTTTGTGAATAGATATCCAGTTGTGTAGACTAGAGAAACAAATTCGTAGATATGCATATGGATATAAGGGAAAGGTTTATATACAAGAGAAATGGAACATTGAAAAAACATCCCAACTCAGTCCAGTCCAAGGTCATAAGTCTGATATTAGCCCATATATCTGATACCAGTCTATAAAGTCTCCTTCCAACTCACCAAGTCACAGGCCAGTGGGTGCGGAGTCTTGTGTATCCAGCTGGGGTAGAGGTGTCCTGGCGCTGGCAGGGGTCTCTCCATGACTCCTCACTTCCAGGGCCCAGAGTTCATCAGCAGGGTCCAATAGCGGTAGACACATCTCAGCACTGGCAGGGGTCTCTCTGTGGCTTCTCCAGCCCCAGAGGTCTGGTTCCATCAGGAAAAGCCCATGTGGCTTCTCCTTAGGCTCCTCCATTCTCCAGGAATCAGAATTGATCAGCATGCTGTCATCTTGTCTTGTCAGGAGTCAAGTCTCTCCTCTCCAATTGGGAAATACCGTGAGACTTCCCAGAATTCTCAGGAGAAAGCCATGCCCGCATGGAGGCCTCGTTGGCTACTCATTGGCTATCTCCAGATTAACACCCCTGCATCCCAATCATGAAATTGACATCACAAATACATGACACCCACACCAGTTTTGCCAGCAGCATTTGTTGAAGAGACCTTCTCTTCCCCCTTTAACGTTTCAACCCTTTGTCAAAGATTAGCTGTCTGTACTTATCTGGCAGGGGAGATATCATGATCACAGAGGTGGTTTTCCCAGGGCATGACTTATCCACTGCACTCTGATGTGCTGACCCTTGCGATTTCTCCAATTGTGGGAAACACCACATCATAATTTGTGGTAGTGGGGGACTATGTTCACCTTCTCCCCTGGTTAAAAAAAAAAAGAGATTAGTTGTCTGTTGCTGTTAGGTGATACTGAGTTTGTTTGGAATCATAGTTGCTGTTGGTTACTGTTGGATTCTGACCCATATTGTCATATGCATAATAGAATAAAAGACTGCACAGTGTGGTACCATTCTCATGATTGTTGTAATGCTTGAGTCCATTAATGCAGCCACTGTTTAAAACCATCTTTTCAAAGGTCTTCCTCTCTTTTGCTGTCCTACTACTTTGCCAAACATGTCGTCCTTCTCCTGGGACTGGTTTCTCCTGATAAAATGTCCGAAGTCCTTCATATAGTCTCACCACCTTTGCCTCTAAGGAGCATTCTGGCTGTACTTCATCCATGATAGATTTTTTGGTTCTGTTGACAGTGAGCAAAGATTTCAAAGAAATATGTAGATCCTTATAATCAGTTCCCCCTTTATACCCTACCCTCCCGGTATCACCACTGGTCCTGTCCTAGATTTCCTATCATCTAGGTTCCTATCTATACCAGTGTACATCCTCTGATCTAGGCAGATTTTTTAGGTAGAATTGGGATCATGATAGTGGGAAGGAGGAAGCATTGAAGAACTGGAGGAAAGTTGTATGCTTCATCATTGCTACACTGCACATTGATGGGTTCATCTCCTTCCTGTGACTCCTCTGTAAAGGGTTCTTAGATGCCTGATACCTAATGCCTTAGACACCTCATGCTCACACAGGCTGGTGTGCTTCTTCCATGTGGGCTTTGCTGCGTCTGAGCTGGATGACTGCTTGTTTACTTTCAAGTCTTTAAGACCCCAGATACCATAGCTTTTGATAGCCGGGCACCATCAGCTTTCTTTACCATATTTACTTATGCACATATTTGTCTTCACCGTTCCCAATGTGAAGGTGGGCACACAGTGATATAATTCTATGTTCTTTGATGCCTAATTCCTAATTCTGTTGGGACCTCAAGGTCACACAGACTGGTGTGCTTCTTCCATGTGGGCTTTGTTACTTCTCAGCTAGATGGCCACTTGTTCACTTTCAAGCCTTTAAGACCCCACTTGCTACATCTTTTGATAGCAGGCTCCATCAACTTTCTTCACCACAATTACATAAGCACACTTTTGTCTTCAGCTATCGAGTCGGGAAGGTGAGCATCATGGCATGCCAATTTAATGAAACAAAGTATTCTTGCACTGAGGAAGTACTTGAGTGAAGGCCTGATGTCCATTTACTGCCTTAATACTGAACCTATAAATATGTGACATAAATTTGTTTCTCCATCATATATAAAATATTTAGGGCTGAGCCCCAGTGCCGTAGTGGTTGTGCGCGGGACTGCAGCCCACTGGGATGGAAGTTCAATTCCAGCTCCACAGGAGCAAAGGCTGGGCCTCCTACTCCCTCCACCAGAGGGCAGTGATGCCCTCCCCAAACCAAAATATTTACCTATGTACATGCCTGTATTTAGCCCTTTATAAATGCCCTGTGCCTCCTATTTTTTTCCCTCTATTTACTTTCACTTTCCTCTTCTCTCAGGATCATTCCACAGTCATATTTTAAGTGTCTTTCAACATGAGGGGTTCTTCTTATGACACAATATCAGACAATATTCTGCAGCAGTTCATTAAGCTTTCAGTGGCTGATCTCTTAGCAGAGGATCAGCTATTTCTTCCTCCTCTGTTCTCAGTCTGGAAGTCTTGTGGAAAACTTTGGTGGTCCTGATAGTATTTGAAGTATTGATGGCATAGTTTCCAGCTTTACAGTAACAGTCCATTGATCCATTTTTTTGTTTTGCTGAGGACAAAACAGAACTATGGAAAGATAGATAATTAATTGTACAAGGTCTTCTAAATCTGAATAATAATCTTTCCTTCTAGGAAGGTAGAGATGTTATTTGTTTATGTTTTGGGGGGGACATCACTACCCTCTGGTTAGAGTAGGTGGCTCAGCCTTACTCCTGGAGAACTGCTGCTGGATTTCAACCCCCAGTCCAGTGGGCCGCAGTCCCGCACACAACCACTACCCCACCGGGGGTCAGCCGGTAGAGATATTAAGAAACAACTTTCTGCCTCTCTACATTTCTCAAAGGGAAAATAAAACAACAACCTATTTATTTAGTGATATACATTGAACTTTCTAAATTAAGGACATTATTTCCATGTGAGTTTATCTTTTCATATCAAGCAGAACTCTTTAGTAGCTAAGTAGGTGTTAATACACATTCTCATAGAGTTGATCATGACTCCTATTGAGACTGCACAGTGTTTCCAAGGTTGTAAATCTTTATGGGAACAGACAATCTCATCTTTCACCCAAAGAAAGAACAGGACATTTCTTTGACTGATTTTGTATTGAGTAGGCCAGCATTTAACCCATAGTGCCACCTGGGCCCTGTACTTTGACACAGGTCATGAAAAAGTCATTTGAAATCAATGCATGTAGAATTGATAGATGAAATATTATAGAACTTGCTTCTTCTCACTGGAAGCAAAGCAATACATAAAACCCAATTCTACTAATGGCAACTCCATATGCATCAAGTAGAATTTTCTTGGTCATAATCTTTATGGAAGCAAATTGTGAGATCTTTCTTCCTTGGCACTACTGGATGGGTCTCAACTTCCCCACCTATAAATGAGTTGTAGGATACAAGCCCTTTGCACCACCAGAGAATCTTAGCCAGCTAGTAAGTCAAATTCTAAACTCGCTGCCATGAAGTCAATGTTAAATCATAGCAACTCCGGTGAGTTTCAAGGCTGGACCTGTTCACAGGAGAAGACAGTCCAGTCTTTCTCCTGAGGAACTGCTGGTGCGTTTGAACCGCACACCCTGTGGAAAGCAGCTCAACTCATAACCACTGTACCACCAGGGCTCCATCAACAAGACAGTAGAGTGATTGAAAGCTTTATGATAGGAAGGACTGAATATCAAAAGCAAAACCTCACCATCATGGGGTCAATGCTGACCAACTCTACAGAATAGGGTAGGATTATTCCTCTGGCTTTCTGAGGCTATGCATTCTTACTGGAACAGAAATCCTCAACTTTCTCCCAAGGAGTGGATGGTCATTTGGATGGCCAACCTCGTGATTAGCAGCCCAACATGTAACCCTCAAAGGCTCCATAGGATTCAACATAGTAAATTTAAATGTAGATAACTATATAGCTAGCTTTTCTTAACTTCATTATTACCTAGAGAAGAAATCTGTAGAAACATAAATTTTCTCCTTTCTTGTTTCTTCTAGTCATGGCCTCCTGCCTTGTAGGTCCTTCTGTGAGGCTGCAAAGGAAGGCTGTGAATCCGTCCTGGGGATGGTGAACTCCTCTTGGCCTGATTTCCTCACATGTTCCCAGTTTAGAAACCAAACGGAAAGCAGCAACAGCAGCAGGATTTGCTTCTCACCACAGAACGAGAGAGAAAAGCAATGTAGGTATCTGGGTTTCAATTCCTCGAAAAAAAAGCTTTTACTGGATTATACCATTCATTAAGAGACATACATAAATAAACACCATCAAGTTCAACATATGTTTGCAAAGTAAATAAATTTGTGTACCAGGACATAGATCAAGAAATTGATGGTTACCAATATCCCAGAGGCCCCATTATGGCTATTCATTTTCTGTGTTAACTTGGCGAGGCTATGGTGCCCAGTTGTTTGGTAAAACAGTAGTCTACCTGCCCTGATTAGGTAGTTTCATATGATCAAGTCATTTTGTCCTAAGTAAAATAGACTATCTTGAACAGTGTGGTCAAATCTCCATAAATTAGTGAAAAACTTCTGGACATCATCTTTTACCCATAGATAGTTGTTTCAAACAAAAATTTCATCCATGAATGCTATGCTCCTTTAAATAATCTACTCTATGACCAATGGTCAGCATTAGCCCTAAAGTGAAGATAAGAAGGTAAGGGGGAATGGGAAAGCTAGATTAATGGTAACAGAACAAGCAGAATAGAAATAATGAGACAGCTGACACATTGTGAAAATAATATGACTTATTTTTGTATAAAAATTGTTAAATGAGAACCTAATTTGTTGTGTAAACTTACACCCTAAACACAATAGATCTTTGTGTTAAAAAAAGGTAAGAAGGAAGTTTCCCTGGGGTGTTTTGTCTCCTCTACTCCCTCAACCTTGACAGCTGCATGAAGTAAATCACTCTATATCTATCCCATATCTATATCTACAGCTTTATTTATCTGTATCTCTCACTGGTCCTGTTCCTTTAGAGAACTCTGACACCACTCAAGTCTCCTCCCTATCATCTATCCTTCCAAAAGAAACCTCTGTCATGATTTTATTGCAGTAGCTTTAACTGTTTTTGAATGATGCATATATGTGTGTGTGTGTATATATAAATACATATAAACATATTTATATTAGAAACTATAATTTATGCTATTTTTCCATCTGGATTCTTTTGCTCAATATTATGTTTGAGAATATCATTATATTTTCATTTTGTTATGGTTCATTCATTTTCATTGCTATATTATATTTTAATGTATGATTATGCTATAATACATCTTTCCACTCTACTATTGATTAGCATTTAAGTTATTTTCCAAGTTTTCCATTTTTATAAATAGTAAAATGATGTTGCACATGACTTTGAGTGAACAGGGTTATATATTTAGAAAATCAAAAAGTTTTATAAAGTGGTTATACCGCTTACTCAATGTAAACTCCTACCAGGTCTATAGAAAATTTGCAGTTACCACAACTATTTCCTAAAATCTTGATATGTCAACCTTTGTCATTTTAGGAATTCAGTAGGAGTATTTTGGTATCTCTTGGTGATTTTAATTTTCATTTTTTTTCTAGTGAGTTTGATGACAGTTTTATGTTTTTTGACCATTTGATGATCCTTTTCGGGGTGGTAAACTAAATGTTCTGTCCATTTTCAATTGGACTTTCTGTATTTTTATATTCAAGTTGTAATCATTTATAACCACTAAAACAAGTCATTTGTTGACCACTTGATGGATTGCAAAAATCTACTTTGTAGTTTTTCTTTATTGATGTCTATTATATATATATATATATATATATATCTTAATTTTGGTAAGTCTGTGTTTTCTTTTGTGGGCATATTTTTATTTTTTTAACCTATTATAAGACATAGAAGTTTTTCTCCTATATTTATTTTCTTCTAGGAGTTCTGTTGCTTTATCATTCATAATTCTGGAATTGATTTTTGAATATAATGGGGAGGTGAGATTAATCTTTCTCTGTGTGTACTGATCACTATTTACAGTTGATTCTTACTATTTGCAGTAATTGTGTTCTACGAAATAATCATAGACACTGGTTTATTCCTATAGGTAGACATATTGTTATCAATCTAGCTATACATGCATGTTTTTTAATGATATATATGTGTCAAGACATTTTACTTAGTAAATACTATTAATTCACAAGCAGTAAATGCATAGACAACAGCATTCTAACTCATTCCAGGATGAAACCTATTCTTCACCTTCAAGGTAATTTGGACTTATAGAGACCCTGTGGGACAGGCTACAACTGACCCAACACTGTAATCTTCACATAGCACATGACCTACTTTCTCTTATAGAGTAGTGGGTGGTTCAGACAACTGTGCTGATGTGAAATTAGTTGGTATGACTCTTCTACCTACTCTTTGTAGCTCCCACCAAATGACTGGGTGGGACCAAGATAATGAAAAGGTTGTTATAGTAGACCATGCAACTCGGTGGTGTGAAATTCAAGTAGAGGAGATGAGTCAGTTTTTTCCTGTCACTGAGCATAAAATGAAGCATTTTAGGAATCTTTTGACCATCAAGGAAGAGGAGTCCCGCATGGACCATATGTGAGATCTCTGCTTGAAATGGTAAAGGCAGTACAGGCAGCAGAGGATACTGCACCATAATCATGATACACAACAGAGGAAGATGAGACAAAGAGATGGGCTTCTAAGCCCACAGAATGTATAGAGATGAATGCCATTGGGCAGGTGGCTGGGTTTCAGAGTGGGGTACCTTTGGGCATTCGCCATCGCTGAGGAGCTTTGTAACACTTGCATGAATTGGGCAAAGGGATGAGTGGTTGGGGATCAGAGAAAGATGTGCCTGCGGCATGAATGAGGAGCAGCACTATGGACACAAGGGTAGTATCCTAAATGTTTTCTGACTCTGACAGGTGGTAGACTCCACTGAAAAACCCCACAATAAATTGTGAGCACTATCTGTGAGTCCTGTGTAGCCATTGCGTTATACTATGGAGCCCATCAGAGAAGGGGAGTGCCATGTGAGTGATAGTTGGTGTCAGAGTAAGATGAATAAGGATGATGGGTGGAGGCATGTCTGACCTCTGCCTTGTGGCAGCTGGTCCTGGGTGGGTGTGGAGTTGGATGCTTCTATCCCCTTGTGTAGCCAGGAGAGATCAAATGTGGCCCCATACGCTATTTCCTTAATGACCAGGATTTCTATTAGCAGCTAAGTGCTTAACCTCTGCACTACCTGGACCTCCTGAAGCCTATTTAATACACATTTTTCTCCCCTCTAAGGCACACTATAGCCTTCTTGCACTTAGGAACACTAGACTACATTTTAGAACTATGTGTGGGGGTCATTGCAAGCAACAAAGTCATCAACAAAAAGCATACAATGTGAAAAACAGCGTTAAATAGAATATTTGTTTACCATCAGAAAGCTGCAACAAGAAGTTAGTGCATTGCCTTTTTTGACCTCTGCTGGGAATGTGCAGGTCTCAAATTTTCTTTTCTTTTCTTTTTTTTTAATTAAAAAAAATTTATTTTCTTTCAGTTCTTAAGAAATGTTTTCTTTGTTCTTTCAATGTATTTATAATAGCTTATTAAAAGTTTTTGTCTATAAGTTTAAGTCTAAACTTCTTCAGGGATCATTTCTATTGACTGTTTTTGTCACTCTCTGTTTGGGTCATGATGCTCCCATATGCTGCATTATGAATCCCTTAAATCATGTGTGGAACATGAGACATTTGAAACATGTAATTAGTGCATGGGTTTGTATTTATGGTAGGTCTGATCCCATGGGCCTCTCATAGTGTCTCATGCCAAAGCAAACTGTAACCCCGAACCATTGCCGGACTCTACCCCATGGACGTTAGGCACTAAAGTGGATTGCACAGTGAAAAAAAAGATGTAGTTAGTTACTCTACAAATCAGGTTTGCCCCATATCATGAGGTGCTGATGTTTCTACTTGGTTCTGTTTGTTTGCTTAGTGATTTCCTAAATTAATTGTGTAAAGTTCATATTATTTAACAGATCTGTCCCCTGAAGGCTCTATTCTGCTTGTTGATGCTAGTTGCCCATATCGTGTCCTCCTGTACAACAAACAAAGCCTTACCCTTTCTGCACAATTATTACTCTGGGTTAGCCCATTGGTGCAGTCACTGAGTCGACCCATCACTTACTGCCAGAGAGTTAATTATGATTCATAACAAGCATCGAGAGCAGAGTTAAATTGCCTATTAGGAACTCTGAGACTGTAAGACTCTTTAAGAGCAAACATCTTAATCTTTTTCCCAAGGAGGAGCTGGTAACTGTCATCCTTGTGGTTAATAACCCAACACTTAACCCACTGCCACCAGGGATTCTGTGTGAATCCATTAATGCTGCTTTTTTTAAAAAAAAGAATCACATTATTGGGGGTTCTTACAGCTCATCACAGTCCATGCATACATCCATTTTGTCAAGCATATCTGTACACATGTTTCATCATCTTTTCAAAACATTTTCTTTCTACTTAAGCCCCTAGCATCAGCTCCTCATCCTCCCCTCTCTTCCTCCCTCACTCTCCCTTCCCCGTGTCTCCTTGATAATTTATAAATTATTATTACTTTTTGTCTTACATCAACTGCTGTTTCATTTCACCCACTTTTCTGCTGTTGGTCTCCCTGGCATGGGGACCACACATTGATCATTGTGATCGCTTCCCCCTTACTCCCCACTCTCCCCCCCCCCCAACACCCCCAGCTCTTACCCTTTTAGTAACACTGTTCCCCTTATTGGTCCTGAGAGGTTTATCTGATCTGCATTCCCTGTATTGCAAGCTCTTTTCTGTACTATTATACATATTCCGGTCTAGCCAGATTTGGAAGATAGAATTGGGGTCATGGTAATCGGGGATGAAGCAGAGGAAGCATTAAAGAATCAGAGGAAAGTTGTGTGTTTCCTTGGTGCTATACTGCACCCTGACTGACTCTTCTCTTCCTTGTGGCCATTCTGACAGGGAGTGTCCAACTGACTACTGACAGACTTTGGGTCTCCACTCTGCCCTCTCCCTATTCCCATTGATATGCTTTTTGTTTGTTTTGTTTGGGGTATTTAATGCCGATACCTCAGGATCCCGTTGACACCTCAGGATCACACAGGCTGGTATGTTTCTTCCAGATGGGCTTTATTGTTTCTCAGCTAGATGATCACTTGTTTATCTTCAAGCCTTTAAGACCCCAGAAACTATATCTTTTGATAGCCAGGCACTATCAACTTTCTTTACCACATTTGCTTATGTACTCATTTTATCTTCAGTGATTGTGTCAGGGAAGGTGAACATCATAGAGTGCCACGTTAGGAGAACAAATTGTTCTTGCATTGAGGGAGTACTTGAGTGTAGGCCCAATGTTCATCTGTTACCATAATACTTTGTAAATAAATATATGTATGTCTCTATTCCCATCATTGTATATAAATGTGTTTACATATATACATGTCTGTATTTAGACCTATATAACTGTCTTATACATCCCAGTTTCCCCCTCTATTTCCTTTTACTTTTCTCCTGTCCCACTATCATGTAAGACTCTCATTTGAGTTTTGGTAATTTCTCTC
>PVJH01008840.1:0-82744 GCA_004026705.1 Nesogale talazaci | reverse complement strand
TGGGCTGCGTGATCTGAACCTCTCCACATCAGATACACATTATCACCATCCCAGGCATGGATGATTTCGGTTCCAGGCTAGGTAACTCCACTGTTCACTGCAAAAGGAGCTTCCTCCCTCCGCCAGCACCCTTGGTTCTCCCAGAAGACAAGGAATGGGAGCCGAAGTGGAATCTTTTTAGAAGAGCATCAGGTATTACCGAGCACTGGGGAATCTCCCCTGTGACACTGGACGGGGGTAGGGTCTGGAGACCCCAAGGTTCAAGACCAATTTCACATGGGCTGCGGAACCTCATCAAGTCTCCCTTTCCTCACCTTTGAGAAGGGCATAATCATAGTTCTTCTGCCTGCTCCTCCACGGGAGCTGCAAACCGACTGTCTTTCTGGGTCCCCTTCACAAGCTTTTCTTCCACGCGTCAGAGTTCTGGAGCACAGAGGTCCCTGCCGCCTTTGCATCTCACTTCTATACCCAGACGATCTTGTCCACCCTGAAGTGACAATCTCAACACTCTACCCCACTGCCGCTGGATCCTCACTGTGGTTTCTATGCCCCACTCACCTCCTGGGGAAGGCCTTCGGCCAGTACTCAAGGCTCTTCTTCAAAAAAGGACTGCCCTTCCACTGCAGAAATGGCCTTGCCTGCAGGCATGTGGCTATTTTTGCTTTGTCAGCTAAGGGGGAGCTGACTCCCAAGCGTGGACTCTCGGTCCTGTTCCAGCCTCACAGTTGTGGATTGGACCATTCTGATCTGTGGGGTTTTCATCGACTCAGTGAGGGAAGACAGTCACCAGGTCTTTCCTCCTAGTCTGAGTCTGTAAGTACCACTGAAACCTCGTGACTGAGCAGGACTCCTGGCTGTGGCAGTTAACAATCTTGGGTGCTAACTGAAGAGGGGGGGAGGGTGTTCAGATCTACTAAGAGGAGCCTGGGAAGAAAGGCCTGGCAATCTAGTTCCAAAATCCCACGGAGCATAGTTCTCCTCTGACAGGGAGCTAGGAGTAAGAATTGGTTTGGTGGCAATGAGTTTGTTTTTCGAAGAGAAGGAGTCATGAAGCAGATCACAGGTGTCCGTTCCCCAGTGTCAACCTGGTCAGAGGCCCCTAAAAAGAAAGGTTTCAGCCATTGTAAATTTCAAATGATGCAGATGCTTGCTTGTTTTATTCTCTCATTTTTTCCATGTTAAGTGGAAAAGGGACAATTGGGCCACATCTCCAACAGTCAATCGGTCAGCTTCCATGCAAGATGTCATTTTATTCCTGCAGCAACTCCAGGAGCAATTTCCATCCTTTCTGTGGTTATTAGCCCTGTCTTACAAATGAGGAAGCCAAGAGGCTCGCCCTTTAGGCCATGGTTACAGTTAGTGAGTAGCTCTGCGAGGTTCTCAATGCAGAAGCAGCTAAGGTCGAGTTTGTGTTCTTACCCCTCTTGCTCCGTGCTATCTCAGACTCTACAAGGACCCACGGCAGATGGCAAGTAACGATTTTGCCTTGGCATTTTTCTTGGAAAAATGCTCACCTCTGACCATCTAGTATCCCCACATGAAGCATGGATGCTTCTGCCTTACTTCATTATGCAAAGCACTACAAAGACACCGCTCATAATCCACACAACACTGTTTTGAAATGCTGTGAGTCTACCTGCAGGCCATGAGTTCTTGAGGGGCAGGGCCAGGTAGTGTCCATTTTGACACCTGGATGGATGCCCTGAAGCTAGGAGGAAGAGCCCACTAGACATTTGGAAAATGAAATTTGATTTCTCTCTGATGGGACTATTGTGTTAAGATCCTTAAAGTCTGAAACATTCCTTTTGCTTTCCTCTTTCTTATCCTTGAGTTCATTTTCTGGCCCAAGAGTTTGAATTTGTTTTATGAGATGAAAACAATATCTTTGGAGGCATGAAAGTGCAGGTTTTCTCTTTAGTAGTGACATAACCCAATCGCTGTGATTAAGGAGTTGGGCCTAGATTGGATTGCATTTCAAACAGGACTGGTGATTTTGAGCAGAGTTGAATCAATCCATGCATTCCCAATTTTTACCCCATTTGCTGCACAGACTCTGCGTAGCCCAAAGTAAACAACACACCCAAGGCTGATTCCTTGTCTGGGACTTTGTGGCAGGCCACAGGCAGTGACCACAGCCTTGGAAGCCCCGTGGAGGGGGAGGTTCTGCTCTCAGGGAGAAAAAGCCTGTCCTTCCTAACTCCCCTTGGATTTGGTTTTACATTGGGGTCAATGCTGCATGTCTTGTAGGTCTTTCTTGCTCCCCCACTTTGTCTTGCTCAGATTTCACAGTCTGAGCCCTGATGGCGCTGTCAGGTAAATGCTGGATTCCTGACCCAAAGGTCGGCAGTTTAAGCCCACAAGCTACTCCAAGGGAGAAATAGGAGACAAACAAACAAACAACAAATACATAAAAGATTTGCAGTCTCAGAAACTCTACATAGAGTGGCTCTGTGTCAAAATCAATTTGACCGCAGTGAGCAGTTGTGTTTATAGTTCACCCAGATGGAGAGCCGAGATAGAAAATCAAATACCCAGCCTCGGACAAAGGTCCTGGCTGTGCACTGAGCCAGGGTATATGATTCTGCGGAGTCAATGAGGAAGCCCGAGTGACATCGCAGGTTAAGCACTGGACTGCTAACCCCATAGCTGGTGGCAGAAACCCACTAGAAAAAAAATCTACTCCTGTAAGGCTTATGGCCTCAGCGATCCTTACTTCTCTGTCCCCTGGTCACTGTGAGCCTGAATCCACTGGATGGCAGAGAGAGGATTTTGTTTTGTTTCTTACTGTTTTGATGAAGTCTTGGGGCAGGGCTCTTAAATTGACCTCGGGACCTTGAAGCCATCCAGTCCTGGTAGCCTGCTCCCCTAGAGACTCAAAAAGGAATCAACAAAACAAAAGCCGTGGAGGCCATGGAGCTGATTCAGCCTGGTACCTCCCCACGCTGTAGGACAGGATAGAACTGCCCCTGTGGGCTTCTGAGTCTGTAACTCTTTACGGCCTCAGCTTTCTCCTGCCCTAAATCTGACAGGCTAGCAAATCCTGTGGAAGAGCTCTCCTCTCCCTCTCCCCCCACCCCTCACCACAGCAGGGCCCAGAGTCAGGAGCTACTCAGCTCTGCCAACAAGAGTGGACAGCATGCTTTTCTGCATTAACCTCGTTGACTGAGGCTTGCTGGTTCTCTTTCTGGAAGGTTCTGTCCTCAGCTCTTCACCTTTCCTTGTGGAGGTCCCAACTTAACGCCTTCTCAGGAAGACCCTTCCCAGGTGACCAGTCCAGGCACGTGGCTGACTTTGTTCTGGCCCTGATCACTCTCTGAAATGAGCTTGTTTATTTGCTGGCATTCTCTCTCCATATAGTAACATGCCAGCCCCACATGGGCAAGGAACCCTACCTGTAACTCCAGCCTTCCTGGGACCTAACACATAGCACCTGGCACTTTAAAAGCACGTTATATCATTTGTCACACTTACCAGGGAGTGTATGGTTTTCTGAGCACAGACTTTCCTGGCTGTAGTCTTTAGGGTGGAAGAAAGGCAAGGCTTTCTACTCCCTCAAAGAGTCAGTTTCAGAAGCCCACAGAGTGTCACTGGAACCCAGGTCAGAAGATGTGAAGGGACAATGAATTTTTTGCCTCAAACTTGCCTCAGACCAAGAACTCCAGAATAACTGCCCCAGAAGAGATGATTAAAAGCCTGATAAAACCTTGAAGCGGTTACCAGCACTAGAGATTTAAAAAAAGAACTCACCAACCAACAACAACAATAACAACAACACAAAAACACCTACAAGATGAGTTTCAGAGTATGGACCCAGACTGCTACCAACACCAGGGTTGGGGTGTGTGTGTCTATCCCCCTCTTCCCCTTCAGACACATACACAGACCGGCTCCCATCCTTACTGCTCCCTGACCTTGGGCCTTGCTGACTTCTGGGCCACTCATTCTGGAAGACTCTTAACTTCGGGCTGCTGTCTGACATCCTAATTTCTTGATCACCTGTGTTGACACGATCCTGATTTCCTTCAATCTGTCTTTTTCCCACTCCTGGGAAATTCACGCCTGTGCTGGCATATGTCCCCATCTTCCTTTGTGAAGACAGAGGCCAAGGCGAGAGAGCGGGAGCAAGAGCCCTTTCATATTTTTTAGCGATGTCTTCATGCTCTGTCAATAAATTACCTCTGCCAGCTTTTAGAGGCCCTTGCGGCTCTCGCGCTGACCTCTTGTTCTTCCTGTACTTGAAAAATGCCGTATTATTTATCTTAGCCTCGCTCACAATCTTCTTTTCATTCCTCACCTTTGCTTTCCTTATCATGTGTTTGCACTTTCTTAACTTTGTGCTATAATTTCTCTGGCTGAGTCGCTGTTGATTTTCTTTCTTTCCCCCACCCCCCTCATACTTTTTCGCTTCCCTAGTTTTGATTACTTTCCTGACTCTTACCCTGTCCTCTCAGAGCTGATTCTTGGCTTATTTTCTACCCACGGTGTCTTTGTTGCTAGGTAGCGCACATTTTCGTTGGGCAGATTCTATTCATTTCTCTCTGATTACTCTCTTCCATGAGCGACTGTTCTTGCCAATCTCTCAGTGCCCTTGGACTTCCTTGGTCAAAGCAGATTGCTTTTCTTCCCTCCAGATCTCCTGTCTTGTCTGGTGATGTTTTTAGTTGCTGTCTCGATAGTGCCAACTCGTGGCGACCCTATGAACACTGGGACAAAATACTGCCATCATGACGGACATTGTGTGTTTCCAGTCACTTCCAGCTTAGGGAGCACATCTTCTCGCACTGTGTCGAGGATCAGTCTGTTGTGATCTCTGTGGGTGTCTGGGTTTTCTGAAAGGGGTGTTGCCCACAGCTTTCTCCTTCATTGTTAACTAGGTGCTGTCCTGTCTAGGTTCCGATCCATATGGTCTTATGCACAACAGAACATGACACTGCACAGTCCTGGAGCATCCTCATAATTGCTCCTGTACTTGAACTCATTGTTGCAGCCATTGCGTCCATCCATTTCCTTGAGGGCCTTCCTCTTTTCTCCGCCCCTCTCCTTGACCAAACATAATGTCCTTCTCCAAGGACTCATCTCTCCTGACAATGGGCCCAGAGTATGTTGGATGTAGGTTCACCATCCTTCCCTCCAAGGAGCACTTCTTCCAAGACAGATCTTTTTGTTCTGTTTGTTTAGCCATCCATGGTACTTTCAATATTCTTCGCCAGCACCATAACTTAAATGCATCGATTCTTCTTCTCTCTTCTTTATTCAAGGTGCAACTTTCACGGGTGTATGTGGCAGTTGAAAATACCATGACTTGTGTCAGGCATGCTTTAGTCCTAACAGTAGCATCTTGCTATTCAATACTCTAAAAAGGTCTTGTGCAGCAGATTTGCCTGATGCAAGTCTTTTGTTCTGGTGACTGCTGCTTCCATAAGCATTGCCTGTGGATTCAAGCAAGACAAAATTCTCGACAACTTCAACTTGCATCCATTTATAGTGCCGCTACATGTGGGTCCAGTTGTGCGGATTTGGGTCTTCTTTATAGTGAGTTTTAATCTAGAGTAAGGACTGAAATTCTTGATTTTCCTCAGCCAGTACTTCAAGTTCTCTTCACTTTCAGCAGGTGAGGTTGTGTTATCTGCATATTGAAGGTTGTTGATAAACCTTCCTCCCCTGCTGACACCACACTCTTCTTCATATACGCCAGTTTCTCTGATTATTTACTCAGCATATAGATTGAATAAGTATGGTGAGATAATTCTGCTGTTGGCTAGTCTTTGGCAAAATTTTACTTGCATATGATATAGGTGATATTGTTCCATAATTTATGTAATCTGTTAGGTCATTTTTCTTTGGGTATACATATGGGTCTCTCTCCGTTGGCCAAGTAGCTGTCTTCCAGATTTCTTGGCATCGATAAGTGAGTGCTTCCAGTGCTTCATCCGCTTGGTGAAACATTTCAGTTGGCAGTCCAATGGAATTCAATTCCTGAAGGGTGGTTTTGCAGCTCGTGCTTTCAGTTCATTAGTTTGAACGTCTTCCTTTATCACCATTGGTTCTTGTTCATATGCTGCCTCCTGAAATGGTGGACTGAAGACTCGTTCATTTTGGTACAGTGACTCTGTGTATTCTTTCCATCTTCTCTTGATGCGTCCTGCATCATTCAATATTTGGCCTATAGAATTTTTCAAGAGTGCAAATAAGGCTTGAATTTTTCCTTTAGTTCATTCAGTTTCAGATATGCTCAGCATGTTCGCCCCTTTTGGTTTTCTAAGACAGTGTTTTTGGACATTTCATTATAATGTTTCACTTTGCCCTCTCCAGCCATCCTTTGAAATTTTATGTTCAGCTCTTTGATTTGGTTTTCTATTTACTTTAGCTATTCTATGCATTAGAGCAAGTTACAGAGTCTCCTCTGACATCCACTTTGATCTTTTCTTTCTTTCCTATTTTTTTTTTTGTGGGCATCACTGCCTCTGGTGGTCGTGGGCACTACCCAGTGCTGCTCCTGAGAGCCGCCGCTGGATTTGAACCGCCAAGCCTGCAGGCTGCAGTTCCCCACTCAACCACTTATGCCACCTGGGCCTCAGCCCTCTTTCCTATTTTTTTTTAAATGATTTTATTTTCTTCATGAATGATGGTCTTGAGGTCCCCCTACACCTCTTTGGCTCTTCTGTCATTAGTCTTTAATGCACCAAATATGTTCTTACAAAGTTCTCAAAATTCAGGTGGATTGGCTCAAGGTCATATTTTGGTTCTCTTGGGTTTGTTTTCATTTTCGTCAGCTTTATCCTGAACTTACACAAAAGAAATTGATAGTCTGTTTCACAGTCAGGTCTGATTTTTAGCTGCTTGTTTTGATTTTCTCCTTTGTCTCTTCCCAGAGTCAGTTTGATTTCTATATAGTCCATCTACAGAAGTTCATATGTATAGTCACCTTTTGTGTTTTTGAAAGAAGTATTTGCTAGGAATAAGTTGTTGGTTTTACAAAATTCTATCATTCAATCTCTCTCTTAGCTTTTATCACCAAGGCCATCTTTTCCAACTACTGTTCCTTCCTCTTTGTTTCCAACTTTTGCATCTAATTGCCAATAATTACCAATGCATCTTGATTTCATGTTTGGTCAATTTCTGACTGAAGCTCTTTGTAGAATTCTTCAATTTCATCACTAGCTCCAATGGTTGATGCACAAATTTGAATGATAGTTGTCTTGATTGGATTTCCTTGAAAGTAGATCAATATAATCCTATCACAGACAGCATGTACTTCATGAATGATTTTGCCATGTCCTTTCTGACAATGACAATTCTCCTTGATTGTCTTATTCCTAACATAAGAGATCATATGATCTTTTAAATTCAAGATGGCCCATACCAGTCACTTCAACTGATTAATGCCTAGGATACACCTTTAAGTGTTTCAATTTTGAGGACTTCCAACTTTCCTAGATTTATGCATCACGTGCTCCAAGTTCCAATCATGAGCAGATTTTTGGCAGCTGTTTTTCCTTACCTTGAATGGTGCCCCAATCAGCAAATGAAGTTCTCAAAAACGTTACCTAACTCACATCAACATCGTGGACTCCACTTTGAGATATCAGCTTTTTCTTTGTCACATTTGGAGTGCCCTCCAACTCCAGGACCCAGTCCCCGGCACTGTCTCCAACAATGTTGGTTCAACAATAAATGTTTCCATTCATCAGACCTTCAGTATCTGGCATTGTTTCAAATCTGTGCAGAAGGTTTTCTGTGGCTGTGCCCTCTAAATAGAGGAGCTGATTCCTTCTTCATGTCTGTTCCTCCTCTCAGTCGGGGAGGTCTGCTGAAACCTGCTCCTGTTGGGTGAGCCTGTTGGCATTTAAAATATCAGTGACAGAGCTTCCAGAAACACAAAACTTATGTGGACAAACGATGAACCTTTCTTCTTAGTCTGTAGCAACATACAAGTCATCATAGAATGACACAGGGACAGATGGGTGTTGGATTTCCTTCTAAGGGGTCCTGATTCTGCTGAGTCTTAATTGGAATGAGCCATTTCCCACAACCTTGGGCTATAGGCTAATTGTGAAGGGGGGCCTCTAATTTCCCCATGTCCAATTGTCTTTGGGTTCAAGTAGAGCCATGTTATAGTGGTATCTGTGTATATAAATGGGACCTTGGTCCCTGCAAAGGAATTCTACAGTTCCTTCAGTGAACTCAGGAACCAGTCAGGTATCTGTGGTCTCCTCAAATGCCTGTCTTCTGGATGCCTCTAGGGTCTCTGGTTAATGCAGCCCATGGGTCACATTCAGAGGGCTCTGCCACCTGGCTACAGCTATGACCGACGAATGCCATGCTGACTCTACAGTGAACCAAGCCAAACTTGGCCTGGCCGTGATCATCGATGTGTCTGAGTGCACTGCTGTAGCGTATGTGCCAGTCTATCTCACTGAGTCCTTGCTTTTGTTGACCCTTCTCCCTCTCAAGCACAACATCCTTTCCTAGTGCTCAGCCTGTCCTTGATGCCCCAACCTTTTTTTTTTTAATTAGACATCACTGCCCTCTGGTGGTGGGGGTAGGAGGCCCAGCCTTCGCTCATGTGGAGCTGGAATTGAACCTCCATCCCAGTGGGCCGCAGTCCTGCACACAACCACTGCGCCACCGGGGCTCAGCCCGATGCCCTAACCTTTTGGTTGGCGACCGAGCACTCGAACACTGTGCCACCAGCCTTCAAGCTAACCTTCTCTCTGGAGCTTTCTGGCTTCCCTACAACTTTCCAGGGCTCTCTTCATACTCATTACCTTCCGCTGATGTATTTATCTTCCACTCTCCAGATCACGGGGTCTACTGAGGCAGGATTGTGCTCCTGTGCTGATAGACTTGTGGTGGGGTTAAATAGTGCCCCACCCCCAAACACCATATCCCCAGCACTTCAGAATGGGACTTATTGGGAAATGGGCTGGTTGCAGGCATCATGAAGTCAGTGACAATGAGGTTGCACTAAAGTGGAGTTTGCCCTGATCCCAGTGACTGGCATCTCTGCAGGGAAGAAAGAGAACACAGAAAAAGAAGAAAATCAAATCCAGACCCCGGTGGAGGCCAGAGCAGTGCTGCTACAAACCTCAGAGCACCCCGGGTTGCCGGGAAGGGGCACGGAGCATTCCTGCCTTGGAATCTTGGGAGAGGAACCTGCTGATGCTTGGAGTTTTAGCTCTTGGCCTTCTGAACTGTGAGAGCACAAGTTTCCATTCCAAATCACTCCGTTTGTGGCAGGCTGTCATCATGATTGGAATAAGCCAGCACCCTCCCACACCTAGCGACAACCACCACCACCCCCACCCCAAATCAACAGATCCGTTTCTATGGAGCTGTTTCCACACTCATGCTGACACCAAGGACACAGAGCACACCTGCATTCCATGGGCATTTGAAGCCCGTGGTCTCTGGGCAGCAGCTCACCAGGCCTTTCCTCAGATGTGCTTCTAGGTGGGGTCAGCTTTTCAGCGAGCACTTGCCTGATGGCACCATCCAGGGGACCCTCAGACCAGTGGAGCTCTTCATGCCTGTGGGTGGAATTCCTTCTGAGCCTCTGCATCCCTCTGGAAGCACGGAATGCTTGCACCTCACCCGACCAGTCACTTGAGGGACTCTGTATATGCTGACTTTGCCAATCCGTCCCTACTCCATTCCCTCTCCGTCTGCTGTGGTGCCGGGGAGGGTGTGTGTGCTCGGTCCCCCGGGCTCTGTGCAAACCTCACTGCCTTTGGCTCGATGACAATCGCACGGCAACTCTCCCGGAGCAGGGCACACACTGTTTCCTGGGGTTCTAGGACTCTTAGCTACATGTTGGCTCCTCAAAATGGCTTTCGTGTGCATGCCCGGGGCCTATGCTACCTGTGTGTCTGCCCACGACAGCATCCTCCACCCTGCACAGCCATCTGCTTCATTTGGCGCCCCCTCTTCCTTTTGCTCCCTCTTCTGAGATAGCCCTCTTTTGATAGCCAGAAGCCCTCACCTCCTGGTGCTTTGTAGCAAAACTCTCCTCAGATCTGAGACACCTCTCTTCCCGGGGGGCGGGGGGTGGGGGGGAAGGTGGTGGGAGGGGGAGAACACTGGTGCTTGTTTGTTTAGGGGAAAATGGCATTGGCAAGCCCAAACCCCTCTGACTCGGTGTGGGCCATTTTCCTCCATGGAGCACAGGCTCCGCAGGAAGCCCACCAGCTTTTCCAGCCCGCAGCTCTGTTTGCACACTGCTGACTGGCCCCTATCAGCTTGGGCTGGGAGGCTGGACGTGCAGAGTTTCACAGCCTGGCGTGGTCCTCTGCTTTGCTTTCTGCTCTTGTGTGCGGAGTGTTGGCAAGATGTGCTAACCTCGGTCCTGACAGGTGTGGGGTCACCTGGCTGGTCCAGAGTTCTGTACACACCCGGCTGATCCCCTTTGCCTCTGTGCCCTGCACTCTGCTGACCCCCGCACTCGGTCTCGGCCTCCAGAAAGTCAAAGCGGGCTGTCAGAATCTGCCTTTTTATAGATTGTCTGACCTTCATGTTCCTGGGTCTGGGAATGGAGCCTGAACCTTTGGCTAAAATACTGCCTGCTGATTTTAAGTGCTCAGATGGCTTGTTCCCCGTGGGGATGGATACGCGATGTCTGCCCAGGTACCAGTCCACTCAGGATGGGCCCCTTCCGGGGGCGGGGGCTCCTCCTTGTTTGTGTTACAGAAACAGCTGCTGCTGCTCATAGGCATGAAATGCCTCCAGTCCTTCCCTTGACCTTTGCCGGGTGGTCGAGCAAGACAGGAAAGATGATGGTCCCCAGGGAAGCTCATCACGGAGGGATGCGTGTGATTAGCAGGGTCCTGGCAGGCAGTATTACTCTGTCCCTCTCTTGGCTATCTTCTTCCCTCCTTGGGAAGGACTTCCTAGCACATCACACATGTCACGCGGTGCACCTCTGCTGCCTAAGGTCTCTGAAGCATCTTCAAGAGCAAAGATGTCACTTTGAGGACGAGGAGGTGCCAGGTCTGAGTCACGCGCTTTCCAGCTGACTCATGTGCAGGCGCAAGCTCCGAGGTGACCCCAGAAGATGGAGGAATGACCAATTCATGAACTACGGGGATAGTGAGCAAAGAATCGGAGAGGGCCGCGTGCTGTGCAAGGAATGAGCACCTCTCTCATGGCAGGAGCACAGTCCGAAGGCTCCTTAGAATCGGGAGTGGCAAGAATACTTCCTTTCACATTCGCCAGACGCATTCACAGGAGAAACCAGTTCCTGGAGAGGGTCCCTAAAAAAAGAGGCAGCCCCTCACAAGGTGGCTGGAGAGGGTGGCTACAATAGTGCCCCCCCAATGGAACAATGACAAGACTGGTGCAGCACAGGGCACTGTTTGGTCCCGAAGCACAGAGGGTCTCTGTGAATCGGCACTGATTCAAAAGCCCTCTGTGACAGCAGCAGCAGGGGCACATCAAAATACTAGGTAGGACGATACATCAATCTGGGGACCACCCGGCACCTCTTTCATTCAATTTTTCAATAGAGCCAGCGAGGTGTTGAAGGCATGTAGTCATCCCGGACCTCCCAAAGCTGTCCTCTTTACAAGGAAAACCTGATTTTGTGATTGGAGCAGGCGTAAATGCGCGTGTCATAAAATAGGAAGAGCACTTACGGGGGAGTCAGGAGCCGCCTCCCTTTCAAATGGTAGCCTTGTTACTAATGATGCCACTTTGGGCAAATCATTCTGTTTCTCTGGCTTCATTAGTGACCTCTGTGAGAGCCGTTTTCGTGGAAAAGCTGACATCCTAATTGCCAAATCCATAGACTAATCTCCATTCCTCATCCGACTTGACAACTCCATTGCATTTGCCACTCCGGCCTCCTCTTTCCTTCTCACCACGGTCCCTGCCCTCTTAGCCGCAGTGACTTCTCCACACCTCTCCCAGTCTTGCTTTCTCTCTTCTCTAACTCCTCCCATTCGTCCCCCTCCCCTCCATTTCCCCCCTACCCCTTGCCTGTAGATGTTCCCAGAATTTTCTCCTTGTTACTCCTCTTGTCCTACTTCTGCCCCACCGGTGGTTTCTCCCCGTCCCCCTCCCCTCCCATCTCTTTGTTCTCTACTTGGGCACAGCCTTGAATCTACTTCAAGCACCTCCAGCTTCCTCAGCCTCAAACTGAGTTCACTGCCTTCTTGTTTTGATCTGTTTTTCTTGAAACAAAGTACCACAGACTGTGTGCTTTTAAGAACATACAAGGATTACCTGATGTTTTAAAGGCTGGGGTCTGCCTTCAGGATCTCTGCCTTGCGGATTCCTTTCTGGGATTTTTCCAGAGGAGAGGCTCTCTGGTAACTTCTTGGGGTTTCTCAGCTTGCAGCTGGAGTGTCACAAGGGATCCCTTTTCTCCCTGGTCATGCAGTCTCAGGACTCGCCCTCCTCCCAGATGGCTTTATGGTGACATCTCCAGAGACCCCATTTCCAAGCAAGGTCAAATGTACCAGTGCTGGGCTTAGAATTTCATGCTGTCTTTACAGGGGGTTGCACAATCCAATGAGTAGCTCTGTCCTTCCTGCCCATCCTCTTCAACCTGTTAAGCCTATCCTGACTTCTGCTTTTGATTTTGTCTCTGAGATTAAATCTTCTCTCTCTCTCTCTCTCTTCTCTCCCTAAAAAGATGTTGCTCTTCAGTGTATTGGGAAGTGGTATCTTAACTCCTCAAGCCACCGCTGCTGCTAAAGTTTAAGACCTCAGGGTCTCTGTCACTTGGATCATTAAAACAGTCCCTTTTGACTTGGGCTCAGCAGAAAGCTGACAAAACAGAAAGTGGCACATGCAGTGGCTTAACCGTGTGGCTGAGGGGTGATAGCTGAGGTTCTTTCTCACTCCAAAATAACCCAAGGTAGAAGTTTACAACAAACGTGGCAGCCCCACAATGCCTTCAGGGACCCAGGCTCCCTTCTCTCTTTCTGTCCCGGGGTGCTGGCTACCTGCCTATCCACTGAAGGTGCTAGCCACATCCTGGCCACAAAATGGTTGGCCCATTCACACAGCTACACTCCCAGCAAGAAGAAGAGACAGGTGAACGTTAGACGCTGAGTGCCTACTGAGTCCGCCCCCTTTCCAAGACCTCTTCTGGAAGCTCTTCCCAGTGATGCACTCTCATATTTCATTGACCAGAACTATGTCACATGACCACTCTCTAAGCAAGAAAACTTGGAGAAAAATCCTGGCGGAGGGGACAGTGTTTGTTTTCCTTTATTTTGTTTTTGAAGCAGGATCCAATGTCTCCCTAAATAAAACCCGAACACTGTCAGGAAGGAAGACTAGGAGAATCGAGTCGGCACCAGATATAGCTGTATCTGCCAACCCTCAGGTTAGTCACCGGTCATGGGATTCCTTCCCTGCTGCTCTCTAGGCCCCTAAAAAGACAATCCAAGCCCATCCTTCCCAGGTTTAACTGTTTCTGTTGATTCCGGACAGGCTATGGAACAGAGCAGAAATATCTTAGCCCACTTTCTAGACCCTGCTTTCTACTCCACACCTCTCTGTCGTCATCACTTCCCCATGGGTCACACTCCAAAGGGACCACAGCCCATCATGGAGGCTTTTGCCTTATGGTACCACCATCAGGAGGCCCTCTAGAACATCAGGTGCTAGGGACCCTGGCCTGGACCATGCCTCACAGATTTTTAAGAAGGACAGCTTTGGTCCAGAAAGCCATTTTTTTTTGACACCACCAGCCTCTTGGTGGTGGGGGTTGGGGTGGGGATATTGGGTTTTCTATTCCTTGAACAAATATCTCAGACAACCCACAGGGGCAGTTCTCCCCTGGCCCATAGGGTCTCCAGGAGTTAGAATGGACTCTCAGGCTGTGTTGTCTGTTTTACACTTGGTGTTAGCAGCCCAGCACATAACCACTAACTATTTACGGCCCTAGGGCTCAGGATGGGAAAAGGCCTACTTGTTGAACGCATGTAAGAATAAAACAAGAAGAAAAGAGGTTGACCTGAAATCAACCCTTCCCTTTCTGATTTACATATCTCCTACTCACAGACTGACAAGACAAGTCCCTGGAGAAGGACATTATGCTCAGTAAAGTGGAAGGGCAGCGAAGAAGAAGCCATTAACAAGATGCATTGACCCAGTGGCTGTGACAATGGACTTAACCTTGAGAACAATTGTGAGAATAGCACAGGACTGGGCAGCGATCCCTTCTGTTGTACATAAGGTCACTAACAACCACCACCATCAACTGATTATTTGTGTCTACTCCAATGAAGGGTTAACCAAAAGGATGTGGAAATTACCAAACAATGTCATTAATGTCACACCCAAATAAAATTTTGCTGAAGATCATTCAAAAAACGGTTGCACCCATACATTGACAGGAAACTGCTGGAAATTCCAACTGGATTGAGGAGAAGATGTGGAATGAAGAATAGGCTATCACTGCTTGTGGAAATTACATAATCTGACAATTTATAAAGGGGTGGAGTCTAGCCTATCAATCAGGCCACAGACAATGAAGTCTCTGGGTGGGCATGTCCTCCTGTTTTCTGGGATTCTGGGAACTCCTGCTTTCATCCCTGGAGGCGGGACACACAGACTCTCTGTTACATATTCCTTCTGACAAGGCACATGGAGCTATGCTGATGAGACTAGAGCTCTGAAGCTGGAGGACCCAGGAAGAGACCTACATCAGTGCAAAGATGCTTCTACTGCCACTGGATCCACAAGACTTTCCTCCCACTGGCCAGTGATCTCCCTGCATTTTGAGTCATTGCATGCGTTGTGTGAGTCTGAGGAAGAATGCATAGACTGGTATCAGATGTATGGGCTAATATTGGACTTATGGGCTTGATATGGACTGGGATGGAATGTTTTCTTAATATACTCTTACTCTTTGATATAAAGGTCTCTTTTAAACACGTATGATTGTCCCTAGGTTTGTTTCTCTAGTTAACCTAGACTAACACACTGTTTAAGTCTGATGGGATCTTGGCTAAAAACAGAGAACACCAGAGAGATGTTTACCGTGTTGTACAGACTGTACAAAGATATCTGACTATGTGAATCATAGCAAATTATGGATAATATTGTGGGAAATGGAATTCTGGAATACTCATGCTCATGAGGAAAACACACAAAGCCAGAGAGGGAGTCCTTTGGACAGAGCAAAGGGGCCTTCCTTGTTCAGAATCAGGAGCAGTGTGTGTCAGGGTTATACCAATTTACCATACTTATTCAGTCTGTATGTTGAGCAAATCGCCCCAGCAGCTGGGCTTTAGAAACAAGTACATGGCATCAGGATAGGTGGAAGCCTCCATAACAACCTTCTATTTGGAGACACAACTTTGTTCATTAAAAGTGAAGAGGGGGCTGAGCCCCGGTGGCATAGTGGCTGAGTGAGGGACTGTGGCCCACGGGTTTGGCAGTTCAAATCCAGCAGCAACTCTTCAGGAGCAAGGCTGGGTCACTCCCAGGACCACCAGAGGGCAGTGATGCCTGCCTCCCCCCCAAAAGTGAAGAGGACCTAAGCACTTGGCCCTGCACCAAAGTGAAGTCCTTTGATGAAGATCAAAGACTACAGCTTTCAGTATGGATTACAACTCCGTGTAAAGACAACATTTATCACAACTAGACCAAGAGATGCACAATAAGCAAAGAAAAGATTGAAGTTGTCGAGGATTTCCTTTCATGTGGATAACACAAGCCACGCCCATGAAGGCAGCCGTCAAGAAATCAAACGATGTACTGCATTGTGCCGCTCTGCAAAAGACCTCTTTACAGCCTTAACATAGCAAAGAGGAAGAGGAATCGATGCCCTAAAATTATGGTGTTGCTGAAGGCTATTGACTAGACCAGGGCCTTCCAAAAGAGCAAATAAATCTGTATCGGGGAAAGTATAGCTAACATGCTCCTTAGTGTCCAGGGGGGTAGAATTTGCCTCATGAGCTTTGGAAGAACCAGTGCCTAGAGAAGGACATCATACTCAGTAAAACAGAAGGTCAGCAGAAATGAGGAAGCCTCTCAATGAGATGGATCGACCCCGTAGAATGCAACGATGGGCTCACAATAGCCACAATCGATCACGAGGACTGGGTGAGGACTGGGCAGCGATTTGTCCTGGCGCACCGAGGGCCCCTGTGACTTAGAACTCGTTCCAGAGGTAACAGCTAGCTGATCAAGGGGCTTGGGGATCAGCTCTTATGTCCAGAACGCACTGGGGCATGTCAATAAACATTAATTGTCAATTGCAATGAACTGGATGAGGAGTTTGAGCTCTGCTGTGATATTATTAGCATGTGTCAAATCATCGAGCCTCGGGGGAATGGACATAGGTAAGGAAGAGCAAACACAGGCTGTGGTCAGAAGGCCTCCAAACATCAGCCTGCTGTGTAGTCCAGGAAAGGAAAGGTCAGGAAACAACTGGAACCTCAGAGGCTGCTGGGAAGCTTCTTGATTTCCATTTCCTTGCCAGGTAGAGCCTCTCATGTTCCAAGCATATGCGAAAACACATGTGCTTCCAACTCACCTGGCATCGGGTTCTCCCACAAGCCTGGGCGATCCTTCGGTGGAGCGGTCAGTCCTGTCCTTGGTGAAACAGGATGGGAACAGGGACGTCCTGACGGAAGCAGAGGAAACCAGAAGGGTGTCCTGGGTGTACCAGCTGCCAGCCACTGCCTCCTGAGAAATAAAACTCAGAGAACATGTGACCATGTAACCAGACTCGGGGAGGAAAATCCCCCTTGAGGGAGAAGTCAAGCTGTCTGGCTGGGTTCATGGCTGATCGCGGCAGCGGTTTCTTTCCTTTGCCTTTTCCGGGCTGACTGAAAAAACACCAGATGATTACTAGTTGTTCCATATTAAAAGAAGGGATGGGCGCTGGCCAGTGCCCCCATATCCAGCCGCCCGCAGACGCGAACTCGTTTCCTAGAAAGGCAGCGAGAAGGGAGTTGGTGGCGCCGAAGGCCGGATTTGACGACCCCTCTCCACGGCTAAGGCATCCGTGTGACAGCCGCTCACCAGACAAGGATTAGGGGAGTAGAATTAGTCATGTATGTAAATTGCAATCACGCCGGCTCGTTGTATGTGCTCATTTAGGCATTTTAACAGTGTGCGACGCTATCTTCTCCGCAGGACTAATAAGCATTATCCATAATGAGGTCAGTCAGTCAGTCAGGCATTATCAGGGGATTTAATTGGGACATGGGTCTCTGCTGAAGTGAAAATTAATAACTTTTGTCAATGTTCTGGTGAAATGTTCTGTCTTATTAAACTATGAGGGTCAATTAGAAAGCATTATGTAATAAAGTCCCCAGCAGCAGAACTCCAATTGAGTTATACCGCAGTCATTATTCCAGGCCGAATGCATTTGAAAATGGAAAACCTGAGCTCCAGATGGAGGATTCGGGTCACATTCGCCAGCATCGCATGTGAAGGTTTCAACAAGAAGGAAACAATTAAACGTAATACTGAAATAAATCTGCGCGCGGGGCAGGCGCCTGGGGCGGCCGCGACCCCGGGGCGGTGACACTGCAAAACGGCCGGACCCTGAAAGGCTGGTGGGGCGGCATCGAGTGCGACGTCCTGTCCCCACAGATCACAGGAGGGGCTGCGGGCTGGAAATCTGGGGCACACCTGGAAAGCTCGGGCCTGCGCACTGCCTCATATAAATAACTCTTTATTGTGGGGCCATTAAGACGAGAGATTGCTTTTATTAAAGTGCCAGTTATTGTGGTACAGCAAATTAAAGAATTTTAAAGCATACTAAACAGCCACCGAAATTCCCAGGTCGGTCATGTTTTACGGTACTTTAAAAGGGCACTAGACTGGCAGGGCTGGAGGGCGTCTGTGCCAATGCCGGCTTCTGACAAAGCGGTGTCCAGGCCTGCTCCTCCGCAGAGGGATTTGGGGGTAGGAAGGGGGTGGTGAGGATGGAGGAGGGCCAGTGGCAACAGGGTCCTGAGGTGGGAACAACAAGGAAGGTCTTCTGAAAATTAGGAGAGTGGCTGCTGCACTCTGGCAAAAATAATATTTTGAAAGGACATCCTCAAGAAGAAAAGATGTTGGAAGATACTCTTCACAGAAAACAGTTTGACAAGAGAGGGGGATGAGAAGAAAACGCCAAGAAGGAGATGGAGAGAAATAGACGTTCTATAATGCCTCCTTATTCAAGAGCCCCAAGTTTGTCTCCTTCCTTCCTCCGTCCCTCCCTCCCTCCCTTCCTTCCTTATCTACTTTGCAGTCATAGAGAATGCATACAGCAAAATTGTGCACCTACCGATCCCTTCTGCCCGTACCATTCAGCCCCAACGGGGACGTTCTTCCAGTTCAGCTGTCTTGGTCTCACTCCTCCTCTGAGGGGGCTGCATGCACACTTAACGCCTGCCTCCTGCCATACCCATGTGAACATTTGAGCTGCTACTGCCCCTTGCATCCCAGATGCTCATCAAAGAGATTATTTCATATTCTGTTTTACTTTGTATTGTGAATCAGAAGGTGGTTTACACAGCTGATCAGTTTCTCACTTAACAATTCATGCTCATGTTGTTTCCTGTCATGGATTGCAATCCCCACTTCCTCCCTGATTCCTGTCTCTCCTCCCCCTTTTTCCTCACCCCTCCAAACTTTGTCTTTGGGGAACAATACTCTTTTGACATCAAATGGTTGGTTATTCTTAAGTGTGCATACCTGCCCCTATGACTATCCCCTTTATTAGCGTATCTATTGTTTGGCTGAAAGTTGAGCCATGCCAGTGATGAAAGAGTGACCAAAGCCCATGGTCTAGAGCAGTGGTTCTCAACCTGTGGGTCGAAGTCCCTTTGGGGGTTGAACCCTTTCACAGAGGTCGCCCAATTCATAACTAGCAAAATTGCAGTGATGTAGTAGCAACGAAAATAATTTTAAGGTTCTGGGGTCATCACAACATGAAGAACTTGCATGAAAGGGTCACTGCATTAGGAAGGTTGAAAATCACTGTTCTAGAAGCTTCTACCAACTTCTAGGAGGCCACAAGTTTCTTAAGGAGTCCTGGTGGCATGATGAGCATGGGCCTGGAAAAGGGAGATGAGGGGATTTGAAAGGCTCAAAGGTAAAGCATACTCATATGGATCACCTTTTTGGTCCAGGGACCCCTTGCCTGACTTTTCTGCACAATTCCATTGACTTCGCGCTCTCTTCAGTTCTGTCTTGAGCCTAGACTTGTTGCCAACACCATATGCCCCAAGATGGCCAGTCAATGTGCCCCTGGCGGCGTTGCCACATGCTGATATTTCCTTCTTAGAGCAGTTGCTCTTGCTAATGTTAGTGGAGGACTTTCCCACCAGAAGGGTTTCTGGTTCATTTGTGCTGTCGGGTTCCCCAGGGCCACACTTCTGCTTCGAGAGAGAGAGCTTTGGCACCAGGCTCCTTCTGACATGTCAGACTGAAAAGTGAATTGGAGCCAAGAGTGCTGTTGCTTCATCTGGGTTATTTATGAGAAGCTGGTATTTTCTGCTAACAAAGGCGATGGGAGATCTCAACCCCCCCAAATTATCGAGCTATCTGGGTAGTGGTGGGAAGAAGGGCATTGCAAAATGTTTCTCAAACAGTTAGAAAAACTTGATGTTAATATTTTCCCCCAAAGAGTAATAAAAATATATTTAGAGAGAGCTGTCACTGGATTTGGGGAATCTTTTTTGTTCTGAAAAGTGGGAAGTTATTCTGGGGAGATTCTGGACAGAGTGTTCCCCTCACCACACAATCCTCATCCTACAGGAAGATATTACCAGCCTACATCTCCACTCCTTGACAAGTTAATGAATGAATGAAATTATAAGTGAATGAACAAACCACTCAGCTGCACTCACTTAATAGCACACATCGAATGCCTTTCAGTACTGCATTACTGTCCTAGCTTGGTACCCAATGGTTTAGCTAAATAATATGGGAGTTTTTCTGTGATTATGAATGTATCGTTTAGTTGTTTTAAGATTCCTAGAGAACTCAGAAACGTACAAAGAGAAATACATAAAAAGCACCTCTGATCCTCAAAAAACAAAGCTCACTATCCTCAAGTTGCAACTCATTATGACCTGTCCTGACTGCAAAGAGTTACAGCCTTGGAAAAACCCCCAGGATCAGTTTGGAGCAGAAAGTAGTGTAGGAAACAAAAGCCTCATCTTTCTCTCAAAGAAAGAAACTTCTGAACTGGCAGTGACTGCCACGCCTGTAACCACTATGCCACCAAAGCTCCTGGTCCATAATCCTGCCTGTCTTCATTTCTCCATGCTGCTATAAGAGAAATTCCACAGATGGGTGTAATGAATATATATGTATGTTCTCGCAGTGTAGGACAGTGGTTCTCAACCTTCCTAATGCTGTAACACTTTAAGACAATTTCTCATGGTGTGGTGACGCCCCCCAACCATAAAATTATTTCTTTTGCTACTCCATAACTGTCATTTTGCTACTGTTTTGAATTGGGCAACCCCTGTGAAAGGGCTGTTTGATGCCCAAAGGGATCATGACCCACAGGTTGAGAACCGCTGGTGTAGGAGGTTAAATGTCCAAATCCATGGTACCCACTCCAGGAGCAAGTGTCTTCTCTGTCACTCTGGGCAAAGGGTTTTGTCTCTTTGTAGCCTTTGTTCTCTGGTTCCTCAAATATTTTCATCTCACTGGGCTTCTATCATCCCCATCGGAGTTTTCTTACTTCTGCCCTTAATCGTCTCTTTTTATATCTTCAAAGTGATTGGGTTTAAAGCACATCTTACACTGATATGACTTCATTAGTTTCTTTCACAACAAAGAAACTTCCTCTCCCAAATGGGGTTTCATCCACAGGTAAAGGGATTACTATTTCACATGTAGTCAATTACCACATTTTTCAGACCATAAGACACGCTCAGTTTTTAGAGCAAGAAAACAAGAAAAAAATATTCTGAACCAAATAGTACCAACAGACTATAATGTTCTGGGGTACCCCACCTTCAGACCAGAAGATGCACCCTTGCTTTCCCTCCACTTTGGGGGAGAAAAAGTGCTCTTTATGGTCCAAAAAAATACAGTTCTTAATATAGCCCTCCCAGCCATAGTCCTCTGTTATGTGCTGCCTTTAAATTCTTGCCTCTACACCTATGGTTATAATTCCATATTGGAAGAAGTGGTCTGTTATGCTAATAAGAGAGGATTATGGTGGCATCTATTTTGAGTCCTTACCCTACTAGAAACTGTCCAGTCACCACCCTTGGTTTTCTTGTGACCAAGGTCACAGACATCTTTGTGACCTCCCCTTCCCAACTGAGCATGTGCAGAAGGCAAGTGCTGGGTCCCTGGTGATACACACCAATCAGATGCCAGTTTACCACCCTCTGAAGACTCCTGGCCCATGACTCGGGTAACCAACTTGGCACGTATCTCCTTGTGTCCTGGGGTCTGGCTCAGCACGTGAGACCTGCTTCCATTCTCAAATATTTTGCTCTCTTGCTCTGGACCCTGTGTCTGGCTTCTTTCTCTATGACCTCTGCTTCTTGGCCCTTGAACAGTGACCTATCGCCTGGCCTGATTCACCAGTTTCCACGGTCTTGTGGCTGGGGAATGCCCTCCAGATGGGTGTCTGAACTTTGAATTTGGGACTTTCCAGCTCCTCCAATCATGCAAGCCATTTCCTTGAAGTGAATTGCAGAACCTTGGGATGGGAGGGAACATCCTAAGGGGAGGAGTGGTGATTGATAGCAGAGATTAGTAGAGCACTGTCATATTTTGGAAAAGCTATTGAGACATCTTTAATCTCCACCTCATTGGGACTAGTCTTGCATTCATCTTTCTCAAATAAATTATTTTTACAATATTCTAACACACATTTTAATTCAAACCCATGGCCTGTCCAGTCAATTCCAATTCATAGAACCACAATTCAATCCCTCACAGTACCCCACAGAAAGAGCTTATTAATCTTGACATTTATATCATTTTGATCTTTTTCTGAGCACCTAACTGTGACATGGTTGAGATCTGTGACAGATTTCTAAGAGTACCTCCAAGAGCCCACAGCCTTGTATAGTCAGTCCACTTCCCCTTAAGTGAGGGAAGAACTTTCACATATGTCAGCTCTGATTCAGTTAGAAGACACAGCCAACTTTAAGAGAGGGAGATTATCTTGGGTGAGCTGGACCAGGAAGGACTAGGCTTTTCCTGGAGACAGAAATTCAGAGCATGAAAGGTATTTGGCACAAGGAACATTATGTTGCTGACTTCGAAGATGGATGAAGCCACTGAAAGGGAATGGTGGAGGCCTCTAGGAGACACCCTCATAGCCCACAGAGAAACAGACCTCTCCGCCTTTCAACCACACAGAAACAGCACCTGCCAACCACCTGAATGGGTTTGGGAGAGGAGGAGAATGGACTAGCCAGAACCTTGATGTTGCTCCTGTGCAATCCAGTTAAGCCCCACTGGATTCCTGATCATAGAGTAGAAGAGAGTAGGTGGTATTGTCTTATGCCACTAACTCAGTTGTCAGTTGATATAGAGAAAGAAAAAAAACTATATGATGCCCTTGATTCTCACACCTCATGCGAAGACTTCAATGTCTTTTTCATCGCTGAAAACTAAACTGTAATCTCAACAAGAAAGATTGACAACATGGCAGCTGTGACAATGGGCTCAAACATAGTAACAGCTGAGGGGCTCGTCCTTTGGGGCATGAGGTTGCTATGACTCAGGTCAGTGTCTAACAACTGCCTCAGAAGATAGCCAATGTGTGGGTGTAGGAGAGATAACAGGGAGAGTGTCATTGGTTATTTCCTCAAACCAAACCCACTTCTGTTGAGTCGACTCCCTACCCAACAGGGCCCTCCAGGCAGTGACCACCTCAGATGCAGAATGCTTTCTATTTCTCCCATAGAGCTGTTGGTGGGGTCCAGCCACTGACCACTCAGCAGTGGCCTTCAGAGCTCCTTACGGGTTCATCAAGTGCTGTTCTGGATATTGTGATTAGTTGTCAAAAAACAAAACAAAACAAAACAGTGCTGTCTTCCTGTTTTGTTATGTATTCATTTTTGTTTCTGTGGTCACTTACACTTTAGGAGTTGGGGGTAACACTCAGAGGCCTTTGTGTTTCAGGGAGGACACAGACACTCAATGCCATGGAGTTGATAATGTGGGCTCTCAGGGACCTTACAAGATGGGGTAGAACTTCCCATAGGGTTTCCAAGACTGTAACTCTTTTTTTTTTCTAACAGCTTTTTATTGGCATATAACTCATATATGATACAGCTCAATAGTTTGATCAGATCAAAAAGTGTTGGGCCATCATTAGCACAAGCAGTTTTAGGACATTGTCTTTATTCTTGTACTCATCATCATTAGCTCCCCATTCCCCGCCCCATGTTCCCTGCAATACCCTCAAGATTTGCCCACTGTGGATTTCAGATACAGAAAAACATTAAAAAACAAAACGAGCAAAAATGAACTCTTTACTGGAATAGAACGCCCTGCCTTTCTCCCTAGGTGATTTCTAACTGCCGACCTTGCAGCCCAATATGTAACCACTACAGTACCCGAAAGGGCACTTCTAACCTTTTTAGGCTACATGGTCCACAAAGGAGAACAGAGGCCTAGGGTCTTCAGGCATTAAGAGGCTGGTAATAATTCCCTAAGACCTGGAAGAGAAAGAAGAGGGGCTTTCCCCCATGGTGGAGGTCTGACCTCGTCTGAGCTTTGCACTTGGTAAACTCAGACTGAGCCCGTTGTGAGGCGGTCCATGGGTTGAGAGGGGCGGAGAGCTCTGTCCATCACCTCGGTTAACACTGGCCCCAGCCAGATTCCGTTTCACTTTCGGGAATGTACAGTGATGTGGCTTTCCACACCTTGGTGAGGGGTTGGAGGCTCGTGCTTGTTATACAAATAGCAGTGAGAGAACCAGTTCTATAGCCACATGCCTCTGCAGTGACTTTTTATTTGACTATCTTTCTAGAAATCAGTCAGTGAGCCTGGGCATGGAAATGGCCTATCCTCCATCATAAGAGCCAGTTCCAAGATTGTTGAAGGAGCCCTGGAGGTGCCTTGGTTTAATGACAACACTTCTCTGCTGCTAACCCAAAGGTCTGTGGTTCAAACCCACCAGCTGCTCCCTGGGAGGAAGGGGGGGCAGCCTACGTAAAACCCTGTGGAATTCTTCTCTTGTCCTAGAACATCTCTAGCGGACTGTGTAGGCTTGATGGCACTGGGATGACTTGATTTTGACCTGTCCAGGGACTCTGGGTGGCACAGTGATCAAGTGCTCAGCTCCTAACTGACAGGGGCCCATTGACAGGGGCCCCTCATATCACAGACACACATAGCGCACCAGCCCCTCTCAGCGCACGAAGAAACTGGCTTCTCTGCTCCCAGAGAGAGTTCAACCTAAGAAGCATGGTGGGCAGTTCTATGCTGTCCTCTAGGGGACCTCTGCATTGCGATCAACTGGATGGCACACACAATGCCGACAGCAGCTCTCTTCAGCGATAAGACGCTAGATTCATAACAAGGTCTCCCTTTGCCTTCTGACCCTCACACACCTTTAAGCAAGCCAAGGCCTCACATAGAAGGCAGTTCAGGGCTTCAGTGTGTAACAGAGGGGACCAGCATGGCTTTGGGTCCCACAGCAGGCTCCTCACCTCAAGTCTGCACTGCCTCTGCCCAGCTGTGACACTTTGGAAGGTCACAGACAGGTTCAAGGGCTCTGGGTCCCGAGCCAGGCCACTGGGAAGGACCCTCCCCCTAGTCCAACACTATGGTGGACACAACAGGTGGATCGAAGGTGGACGGTGCCACGTTTTCCTGTGACGGGAACAAGGTAGTTGCTGGATAAACACTTGTCAGGCTACAAGTTGGATCTTTCATTATTTTATTTTTATTTTGTCACTACTTTATCACCTTCACATGGGTGTCGGGAAGCCCATGCTGATTGGGGGCACGAGTCTTAGTCTGTGATCACCTCAGAGCCCCAGAGAGAAGCTTCTTTCCCTGCTTTCCCTGGCAGGTCATTTGCCCAGACACAGTGTCCACTTTGGTCAAGACCAAATGGGATGGACCAGACATCCCATTTTTTAACAATTTAACAATGTCCCACAGCATTTTAAAAATTAAAATAAATATATTACAATACTATTTTTGAATTCTATGAAAATTTTTGTTGCTCCATATAGATGAAATGTTTAATCATGAACCCCCACACCTGCCTGGTCAATGGTGTCCTGCTCAAAATTTGGCCACTTTATACTTTGGTGATGCCCAGGCACCTGCCTTCTGCTGCACATTGGTGATTTGAAAAGCACTGATCTCTCTGCCTCTCTTTATCTATATTTGGAGGGCACCACACTGGGGTTCCCCAGTGGACCAGGCACGAACTGAACCTACAGGAGAGGTCCTTGTGACACAATCCTCATACCTATCTCTCTCTCTTTCACATACACACCTTCAAAGCCTTCTCAGAAAATATAATTAAAATATAATGCAAATGTTCCTTGAATTTTTATATATCCCACTTTATATATCCCACACACTTACACATACATGCCCTATCTACTTGCATGCAGAGACAGACATGTTCCCATGCCACACACTTTCTCACACAGAGACACTCAAGCACACACCACACACTCACACAGTGACAGACATATGCAGACTCTACATATTTACACACACAGAGACATGCACATGCACCACCCATACCCACACACAGATACACACACATCTACTGACACAGTTAAAAAACACATACTGTTCACCGGTATACCCTCATATCACAGACACACATATCCATCACGTATGGACACCACTTACACACACACAATCCACATACCCACATCCCATATACCAGCATACAGACACTCACTGCACTGACACACAGTCACACACACTCCCCTTACACGTGCACACCTCACTAACATAGACACACATATATGCCACACACAGACACACACACCATTTACACACAAACACACACAGACATCACACACACTGCTTACATACACACACACCCTCAGACACAGACAGCACACACACACACACACACACCACGTACATGACGACCCACATACACTGCCAGAGACGAGCAAGCCCAATCAACACGTCAAGCAACTTTTAAAGGAATAAGGATTGCCCCGTCTCTCTGATGATATTCAAGGGGCCTTTTCAACGTGTGAGAAAGCCCATTCATAATCCTTAACACATCTGGCGTCACTGCTCTCTCCACCACCACCACCCCCCCACCCTGCTAAAGCCTCTTCGTTCCATCTTGGAAAAGGCTTAGGTCCTGAAGGCTCATGCTGCCTGGCCATTGGAGGTCGGCGCTCTCCAGGAGCACGGAGCCCCCATGGCCAGGATCCCCCTTGCCAGGCTACGGGAGCAGCACAGCCAGGACAGGGCCCACCGCTCTGCAGGCAGCCACGCTGCGCAGTCTGCCGGCAGGAAAACGTTTGCTATTCATTTCTCCCTGACACTCCAGGAGAAGAGCACGATTTCTTTGTGATTGGAGGTAATGTAACCTACAGGAAAATCAATGTGGGCTGACAGGAGCACCCCAAGCTGATTTGCCTGCTGCCCAGCCCTGAGGCCTCCTGCCGCCCGCCTCACCAGTCCGGGTGCGGCCTGCTGTGTGCCTGGAGGGAGAATGAGCCTAGCTGTGCAGAGGAGCCAGCGGGGTCCAGCAAAGACGGACAGACAGTGGCAGAGACAGAAATGAACAAAGCACCAGGCAGGTACCTTAGTTGCAAGGAGCTTCTGTTCCTTTATCCCTTGCCTGCTTTTATGGCATCTGATTTTTCAGTAGGTTTATGGGGGAAAGTATGTGGCAGCACCAAGAGTTCAGTGAGACCCCCCCCCCCCCTGCTTCTCTGCATCGCCCACCACCCATCTGACAGCTGGCAGGGACGGTGCTGGCGTGAGGGGCCCTGGGTGACTAGTGGCTATACCAGCAGGATCACCCAGGGTGGGCTGGTTTCAGCCACGCTACCAGAAAAAGGCAGATGAGGAAAGGCAGACACTGGGATCTGTTTCTGACAACCAGCCAACGTTAAATCATATGGATCGCAGCCACAGGTTGCCCTGTAGGCCGCTGGATGAGAGCCTCCCCTCGATTGGAAGGCTGTCAAACACACCACCGACTTCACAATGATGGATGCAAACCCTCGGATGATTTCGCAGGTAGCTCGGGGTCCAGGGACACCCTGTTCTGTTCCACCTGGAGCCGCTGTGAGTCTCCATGACGTTGTTGTGATCAACCACAGCCCAACACAAAGACTTCCTGCTGCGCACAGTTCATCCTGATTGTCACCTCTGGCATTGGCTAGGTTCCCTCATTACCACTGATGAACCCACACGGGGGCCTCGTTAGGAACTCGAACCCATAGCTTCCCTCTCGGCAGGGTACAGCGCTGTGGGCTCTGGGGAAACCCTAGCTTCATGGGCCCGACACAACACATGCCCTGGGCTACACCGAGTCCACCCTGCCCTGCTCTTCTGATCCCTCGAACCCCTGACCACCACGCATGGCTACATTCTTCAATGAAAACATCAGACTGGGTCCCCACCATCCTACCACGCCCATCACTTTGGTCATCAGGAAGGAAAGCGCATGAAGGAAATCAAGAACTCAAGAGTGAGGCTGAATACAGCGTAGCTCTCACCACCCTCTACACATCTGAACAGCTGCTGGGCCGCTCGGCCGGCCCGGTTCAGCTTACTTCAGCACCAGCAGCATCAGCGGCAACAGCAGCAAAGCTAGCAGGTGTCACCCCAATATGGCTGGGAGCGGCTTCCCATGATCCAAAGACATAAATCAGATTAATAGGCCTAGCCTCTCTGCCGCCCCATATGTCCTCTTTACCTAAGCCACTGGCAGTTCTCTAGCATCTGGGTGGTTTCAGGCATTATGACCCGAGGAGTGAGGGTGTTTTGTGAATGTGTTGAACCTGGCCACATAACCAAGGAGCTCAGTTCCTGGAGCGTGTACCATGACGGGCTGAGGCAGTAATGGGTTAAGAACCAGGAGGCAGAGACAGTTCCCTCCTTGAGGCTGGCATTGTCCACCCAGAGTCCCTGGGAGCAGGGGAGGCTGGGAAGGCTACAGTGGGCCAAGAGTCTGTACTCAGGAGACTCTTGGCGACCCTGCCTTCAGGCTGTACCGAAAGCACGTCTCATGCAGTCAAACGGCCTGGTTCGCCTGCCCACATCCCTCCTCCCTTTCAGGCTGAGAAAGGGCCTCTGTCCCCCCACAGGCCCCTGGCACAGGGTTCCTGCTTTACCTACTATGTTCCTGGCAGAAACTTTTAAGGCCCAAGAGGCGGCAGCCTCCAGCCTGGTCTTTGGGCTGCTTCGGGGAGCCAAGCGGGCGTGAGCTGGCCCGGTTTCATCTCCCCCTGCACCGCCCTTGCTCTGCGGCAGCGCTGACACGGGCTCTGGACAGCGGGACAGCGGCCCCAATAAATCTGAGGCCTGTCTAGGTGCTTCATTTATCAAGAGGCCTAATTTACCCAGGCCCTTTAGACTAATTGCAGATTTGCAAAAACTGCTGAGAGTGTAGAACCGTGCATTGTGAGTGTCCCTTGCCATATTTCTGCTAATGTGTTTCATCTGGAGTACATAAAGAGGCAGGGATGCTGATTTTAGACACAGCACTCTGGGGCTAATCCAGCTAAATGATTAGCCCTAAAATTCTGCAGTGATGTCATTTTCCCTACAGTGTTCTGCCAGTCGGGCTGTTTGCTTTATAGTGAGAAATATATACTCGCAGACCCAGGCGAGTTGCCTCGGGGGCAAGGGGAAAATCTGTCCTCGGTGGTTGAAGTGGGGCCGCAGAGCGAGCCTGCCCACCTGTCTCTGGGTCTCTTCTCGAAGTGATGAGGATTGCCAGCAGTCCAGTAGAGACGGGGACAACCTAACTTCTTGACGGGACTCTTAGATAAACTTCCTTCACCTCCTCCACCCTGCACGTGCGCGGGAGTGAGTTCTGCCTCTGGAGAGAGTTGCCCATGGAGAAGGACCAGGAGCTTCACCGGTATCAGAGCTCTGGGTGTGAAGACCAGTTCTGCTCTGAGCTGGACAGAAGCCTTCCACTTGCAAGGTCTCACTGAACTTTGGTCTCTTCCCCTGCTAAACACAGACAGAAATATTCAGGACCTCTGGAGAATTCAAAGGGAAAAAGGTGTCGGTGAGGCCAGGGTAGACGGGGTTGAGGTGGAGCTAAAGCAGTCAGTCAGATGGCTCAAGTTCCAGCTCTGTCATGTCTGGGCTGTGAGACCTGAGGCAAGTGACTCAAACTCGAAGGGAGCCAAGCACCTCCTTCTGAGGACTGGAACGATGGAAGCAGACTCGCAGGGATGTTGGACAAGCATCCATCCCTGGTCCAGCTCTGTGTTCAGTGGGTAGTCCTTGCTCGATCAGGCCTAGGCCTAGTTGCTCAACTGTGCTCCCCAACATGGGGCCTATGGACTTGCGTCAGAAAGAAAATTCTGAGCTGAAAATGATGGGTTCTTTAAATATGGCTTGTTTTCTAGTGGACTGGTTTCCCTTTAATGGCAAGTCTATCTACATTTACATAGTCTTAGGGTTTGAAGATAAAAATTCCTGAAGCCAGATGGCAGGTTGAACCATTGTATAATACGGCATTTGGTCAGTTGACCTCTGTCTTGACCTGAATTTACTCTAGGCCCAAGTATTTCTCGTTTGTTCCAAGGTAGAAATTCCTTTTCTGGCCTTAAAAAGCACTGGTGGTGGCTTATTCTTGCTTACATTTAATTTGTATTTTTGTCTATAGATTATTATTATTATTTTCTTGTTGTTTTTTTTTTTTGTTTCTGTGGGGTTTCTCAGTTTGTGAAGCATGGAAGAAATGGATGCATAGAGACAATTACTGATGCAATAGTTTATCAAGGCTGTGGGAGGTGGGGGCGGGTTGACTAGAGAAACAAATCCAGTGGCACTCATCTATGTACCAGAAGGAGCTTTATGTCAAGAAGCAATCATATATCTAGAAGAGAAAACATCCCAGCCCAATCTAACTGGATTCCTAAGTCCAACACTGGTCTATAAGTCCTCTTCAGACTCACCTAGCCGCATGCAATGATGCAGAATGCAGGAAGATCACAGGCCAGTGGGTGTGAACTGTGTGGAAACATCGAGTCTCAGAGTGTTCTGCCAGCAGGTAGGGAAAATGGGGTGGGGGAGGTTCCCAGGGCCCCCCACATGAGAAGGTCACGCCTGTAAGGATGTGTGAATAATATATCAACGTGGCCCCATTACTAAAAAAAAAAAGAGACCAAACTTGACCAATGGCTATCCTGAGTGAAGGAGAAAAGTCATTTAGACATTGAGTTTCTGTTAATCATGGTGGAATATTTCAGAGAAGGATATCAGTAATGGTTGCACACCATGAAGAGTGTAATCACAGACATGGAATTGTCCACGTGGAAGTTTTAGAACTGGAGAATGCTTTGCTGTGAATACTTTTGCCACAATTAGAACAAAAATAGTTACAGGAAGAACCATGAGTACAAGACAGAAGAAAATGTCCTAGAATTGAGTGTGGTGATGACTGCATAGCTCCTTTTGATATGATTCGATGATTGAGCTATAGGAGATGTGGATGAACTGCTAATAAAACAGTTTTGAGAAAAAAGTTCCTAAAGTGAGCTAGATTTTCTGGATTGCTCTTATGTGTCTTGGTGGAGAGGGAGGAACATCATTTTCCACATGTGGCCCAAACCTTCACCGATTCCAAGTGCATCTCCTAGTCAACATGCCTTCAAACAGAAACAACGAGCCGTTGGCCTCCAGTTGGCTCCAACTGCCAATGACTGCACAAGACAAAATGTGCGGCATCTCCCAGGTTGAAATCTTGATGAGTGCGGAGTCCTCCATCTTTTCCAGAGGTATGGCTGGTGGGTTTGAATCTCTGACTTTTCGGTTAGCATCTGAGTGCTCAATCACTACTCCACAAGGGCTTCTTATGGAGCAAACATTTCTTGGGGTGCTCAGTAGAAGGTAGGCACTAGTAGAGAAGTACTTACTTCCCCTTGTCCATTCCATCTTTACCACCACTCTCCAAGGCAAGGGCTAATCTTATCCCCTTTTACTGATGAGGAATGGGAGCTTGGTGAGATTAAATAACATGCCCAAGACTGCAATGCTAAGTGACAGAACAGAGCGTCTGCAGACCCCAAATTGGCACTCCTCACTCAGACACCAACCAGAGGCAAAGCCACGGGAGGGGAAATGGGCAAACGTGAGTCACAACATTGCAACTCTCAACCGAGTCCTTGCCTGGGTATGTCAACACAGCACCTCCCATCTCCACAAAACTGCTGCAAAGTGAGAGAGCATCACTCTTGGGGCCCCACGTTAGGGATGAAGAGAGCAAGGTCTGGTGATTCGTCCCAGTCCTTGGCTTGCATTTAAATGAGCTGGCAGAGGAACTCAGGTAGCCCAAGTCCACTGTCTATTTGTCGGCCTCAGCCTCACATGAGCCCTGGCCATGTGATCCAGGAAGCAGACCCTCCCCATGGGATTCTTGGGCCAGTGTCTTAAGAACCTGGCTCACCTTCCATGGTGAGCAGCGTCCTCAGAACTAAGCAAGTGAGGTCATGTCTTCGACACCTTCACAAAGGCCTTTTCTTACCCACCTACTCTATGGTGTCATCCTGCAACCTAGAGAATTGCTAAGTGACAGCTCACAAGAGGCGAAGGACCGAGCACTTCTCTGTGTTCTGAGAGGCGGGGTTTTAAGTCCTCTTTGTAATTAGCCTTCTCGGATGCAAGTGTCTATCCAGAAGGATCCAGGCTTGAAGCTGAAACCCAGTGCCCAAAGCCACAGAGGCAAGATTTGTCTTGCATCTCCCATCCCTGACTAAGCAGCTGGGGGACACAGGCCAAATTACATGATGGATTCCTCACCCATCAGACTATAAATTTCCCCTAGTGGGCGGGCACGAAGGTCCCTCCGCTGTCAGCATGCGAACATGCAGCCTCAGAACCATAAAGCAGAGTTCTACGGGGAGGCAGAAATTAACGAGACTCCAGTTGACCTTTTGAGCACACACACACCCCTCTCTCCAGATCATCCCCGCAAGTATATTTCTTCGGGAGAGATAGTTTTTCCATATTAAAAGATGGCATTAGCTTGCCAGAGTCCATCACGCGCTTTAATCCTTTCCACCTGTACATATTTCAGATAAAACAGATCACATGCTCCGTGCCTGCATGGTACGAAGGTGGCTTATAGCCAGACCCAAGGGCAGACTTTAGGTAGGACTTTCAAATGGACACCAAAAGCAGAGGCAGGAGACACTTGCATTCCAGTGGCCACAGTGGCACTTTTCACATTCACCCTCAACAGACGCATGGGAGAAAGAAAACATCAGGCATATTGCTAGTGGAGTGTTATTCAGCCATAAAGAGAAGTGCAGTTCTGGGCATGACTGGGTCTTGAAAAATATTATGTAGGCGAAATAAGTCAGGCTGATGCTCAAAGGAGCCTGGATTTCTGGAAGTAATGGGAGTTTCCATTGCTGTGGCATCTAATGTGGTTCATAGTCAGAGGCGAGCTCGGTTCCATGGGGTTTTGGAAGTACCCGTGGAGACATATTGTATTGCATCTCAGGACCCTAAGAAGCGTACCCACCGACTAACCTACCTGGGAGATTCCCCACCAACCTATTTTCCAGGTGTGGACCTCCCAAGTGTGTTAGACACAGGAGATCTCAGGCCCCAGGCCAGATCAAGGGACCCTGAATCCTTTTTAAAAGGTTCTCCAAGTGATGTGTATGTACATGCCTGGTTGGGACATCAGAGTTTAGGACAGGCCCCTGCAAGGCGGTGGTTGAAGTGTGGGGCTGCCGAGCATGAAGATGGGCAAGTCCCAACCACCGGTCACATGACAGTCTGCTTCCATCAAGATTTATAGCCTGGGAACCCCAAAGAGACCCTTCTTCTCTGTCCAACAGGGTCATACAGAGTTGCTGCCTTGGTTGGGCCCACGTGGGAGCGGAGCACGAAGGCCAACAGGCCTTGTCCAGCCAGCCGCCTGTTTCCGTAAACGAAGTTGTATTGGAACGCAGCCACAGCTCATTGTTTACATATTGTCCGTGGCTGCTGGAGCTACAACAGCCGATGTCTGTAGTTGCCAGAGGCCTCCAAACCTAAAATATTTACTATCTGACTGGCTCTTTACAGAAGCATGCTGACCCTTGGTAAAGACAAATGCCTTAGAAAAATATTCAGACTGGAGGTTCGAGATGTACATTCCAGTGACTGCAGACAGCACAAAAGGAGTAAGCTTTCCTAGGAATGTCTTCCTTCAGATCCCCTTGTCTCCCCTTGCTGGTTTTCTTGTTATTGTGAGGTTCCTGGTTCTCGTGCCCTAGAGAGCCCACAAAGCCACAGGCATGAGGTGTGCAGAGGAACTTCTTCAGCTTTCCATGCCTGGTCTCCTGGGCATGCTGTTACTTTCCACCCCACCACTTTCCCAGAATCCTTCCCCTTCCCACTGGTCACTCCTGCTGCTTACCTTAGTTCCCTCTGGAAGTTGCAAGTGACTAGACTCTGAGAAGAAGAGGCAGCAAGGGACAGGGGATGGGACAAGAAGACTTGCCAGTGATCTGCTCTCACAGACTGACGCAGGAGAGCGGGGAGGGCTCTCACCCACCTGGAGTCACCAAGACTTGGCTAAGAGCATGTCTTCCTTCTTTTGCTTGCCAGGCCAGGATATACCATTCCCCAGGAGGGAAAGGGGAGAAAGAAAGAGAGAGCCATCCTTGGACCTACCTCAAGGGCCTGACCCATGGCTGAACACTAAGGATGAAAGTTGCTGGGGTCGTCCTCACCAAAGGCATCTTGTCCTGCTTCTGTACTCATCTGGTAGTAGAAATGGGGCACAGCACTGCAGCGTGAAACCAGTTGAGAGCCAAGAATATGTCTAGCGCCATCTGCAATATCTATAGTCAGGTATAATGGATCTTTGACTGACCAGGCAATGAAGTCTCTAAATCTTCAAAGTGGAACCCGGCATTTCAGAAGCTGTGCCAGCAACGTGTTCACCACATGTTCAGGGGATGCAGGACTTTGGGTGGGCCTGCAGCCTTTCCCAGCACACCTGGTCCCGAACCATTCCTTTACAGGTGGGGAGACCCATGATATCACCTGGCTTGGTAATCGCCCTGTTGAGCAGAAGCTCAGCTCTCTAATTTTCCTCCTCCCCACTGCCCCATGTTGACTCCTTCCCTATTCATATTCAAGGGGGTATCCCCCCAATATGAAATGTTTTCCCACAGAGCAATGTGTTTAAAATTTTCATGAAACAACCTTTGTGGAATGAAGACAGAACTTCTCCACAATTATACTCCAAATATTAAGCAGACTATTTATGAGCATTTGTTATAAAGGTTGAGTTAGCTATTCTCCCTGGAATTCCCAATTACTTAAGGCCTTTGTGTTGTCTAACTATGAGCTAACTCCCCTGCTGTTAGGATGATGACTTGCTTCCCTCAAAGCCTGATTCAAGAGCCATTGTTAATAGCCCCTGGTCTGTTAGAAATGCTTATCTACCTCCACAGGTTAAGGTCTGGCATTTTCACTCCCCTCTTCACATAGTCATGTAGACATTCCTAAGACCACTCCTCTTATCACCATATAGCCCTTAAGACTGTCCTCTCTTGTGATGTATGTTCTTGCCTATAATTAGGGGCCTGGTGTGGCTCCAGACAGTATATAGGGATGGGATATAGGATAAGGAGGGCAAGCCTTCTTTGCTCCAGCCTGCCTCCCTCCAAGCTGCTGCTCTCCCATCTCTCTCTCCATGTGGACCATCTAGCAGGACGGAAGTGAGCATGTACCATGAAAGGATATATATGTAACTTCTAATGCTCTTTTCTCTCTCTCTCATGATCTCTATATCAGTGTTATAATAAATAATACTACTGCTGCACAACTGCCTGTTGAAAGCTTGCTGTGAGTATATCAGAGGACTGGCCACCCCCTGATCAACTTTATCACCTTTGAAGTACTTTTCATTACACTTAATATATTTGTCAAATCCACACCTCCATTCTTGTAAACAATTTTCAAACTCGTCTGTTTGAATGGCTGACAGCACTGCCCTCAATTTTTCTTTCACCTCAGGTATGTCATCAAATTGCTGTCCTCTCATGTCCCTTTTCATCTTAGGAAACAAAAACAAGTCCCACAGTGCAAGGTCAAGTGAGTAAGGTATGTGGGGGAAGAAAGGCATGGTCTTTTTTGCCCAAAGCTGGCATACTGAGATGGCTGTGTGAGCAGTGCATGGTCATGGTGGCAAAACCTGTCAGCCACAAATCAAACCTTTTTTGTTGTATGCTGTTACACAATCTTTTCAGATCCTCTAAATAGAAAGCGTGATTAACAGCCTGACCTGGTGGAACAAACTCCAAATGCACTATTTTACATTTGACATTTGTCTCCATTCAAAAAGTTGATGGACATCCAGAAGAAGGTTTGCCATCAATCAACATTTCACCTTTTTGGAAACAAGAAAAACCCTTGTACACTTGAGTTTTTCTCAGAGTGTTTTCCTTGTAAGCTGTGCTTCACATCAGAACCGTTTCTAGGGCATTTTCCCCAAGCAGGAAACAAAATTTCATAACCACACACTGTTCTCTTAAATTGGCTATCACACACACACAAAACAAGGTTCGAGTGAAACTTGTTAAGAAAAAAATTTACCGTGACCAGAGAGAACCTTCCCAGGCGATGCCACTGGGTGCACTGACTCAGAGTGAGTTGTCCCATGCTCACCAATTGGGAAAAAGGCGTTCTATGAAAACACTGCTCCACCCAGCACAATTCTGTTTGGGGGGAGTACCCCTCTAACAGGAGGTATTTCAGAGACCATCATGCAAATCGTGTGTGTTTTTGAACCAGCGAAGGGTTTCACAGCCCATTCTGGATCTCATAACCATCTCTGCTGGGAAGAGACCCTGCAGGCAGAGCTGAAATCCCTCGACCAGCCTCTCCCATTTACTCAAAGAAGAAGAAGCATCGGTTGCCATTCTCTCTTTAATAATCTTTTTGTCTCAGAGGATGGTTCCCATATCCCCTCAACCATCTTCTCTCCAGTTTAATAATTGCAGTGTCTTTCAACTTTCCCCCTTAGTCCTGTTTTCCAACCTTTAAAATCACCACCCTCCACCCATTTCCAAATCCCTCGTGCCCTGCCAGGCGTTGCTCTCACAGTTTAAGACTTATATGAGAAGGCATCACGTGGTCGTACACAAAAGGGGGGCTACAAAAGGATTAACAAACCCTCCCACATCATGAGACTTGGTCAGGAGTTTTTTGCTGAAGGAAGTATTCAAAGATGGTGACAGCCTCACCCTGGTGGCGTAGTGAGTTACTCCATGGGCTGCTTAAGTGCAAGGTCAGTAGTTCAAAACCACCAATTGCTAGGCCCAAGAAAGATGAGGCTCTCTACTCCCGCATGCACATGCGCCTGGCACACCCACAGAGGCAGTTCTCCGTCCTGCGGTTGGGCGTGATCGTTGTTTAGTTTTGTTGTTTTCACATCACAGATCCCAGGTGTGACTCGGTTGCTTGATTCTTTGATGGTCCCCACAGGGCATCAGTCAGCAGTGAGCTTGGACCTGGGTCAACTCTGCTGTGTTTTGTAACCCAGAGTGGTTAGCTTTAGGACACACCTTGAGCAAGATAGGCTTTCATGCTCAGCTATAGGGATTAGGAATCCAGCACTTGTTTTGGCAGGAACACCCACCCATTGCCTCCGGAAAAAATCATCCCTTCACTTAACTCTTTCAGGTTTGAACATGCTGTTGGTTTCCTGCTAGGACCCAGTCTGGTCCTCACATCTACAAAATTGTAGCGTATGACAAGGGGGAAACCACTGACCGGGGGGAGGGATAGTTCTTGATTAAAATTTTGGTCTCTATGGAGCAACAAAAATGTTCATAGAATGTCACCTTACATTAACCATAAAACAGTATGAAAGGAACTTTGCTTATGGACCCATCCCGAGTCCTCCATCCTGTGCCCAGAGGCTAGCACTGGCCAGAGTCTTCCTCTGTTTCCCGAACCATGGCAGCCCAGATGGTCTTTGTGTAAAGTGATCAGACGTCCCGCTTTTTAACCCTCTAACAATGTCCCGTGGAGTTTTAAAATTAAAATAAATATATCACAATACTATTTTTGCGTTCTATGAACATGTTTGTTGCTCTATATAGACCAAATTTTTAATCAAGAACCCTGCCTGCCCTTCCCACCCCCCCCCCCCCCCCCAGCTCCCCGGTCAATGGTGTCCCACTTAAAATCTGGTCACTTTATCTTTGTCACACTCTGTCGAGAGTCTGAAGGGAGATCCTAATTACACCTTTTGGAGCATTGACCTGTGCTGTCCTGAGACTGACTTGAAAGGTCAGGTTTTAAAACAGGAAAGAGAACACGGCCCATTCCCTTCTGAGGTTTCTACTTGGAAGTTATTGAAAAACCAATGTGCTCAGAGGGAGTTCCTCCCCCTCCCTCCTGGCATCTTGGACGTTTGGGGTAGGGGGAAAAAGAAATATATGAGCCTTATGGGAATGAAGTTGGGGAGAGAGGCTAGAATTCCCTCCAGAAGGTGAAATTCGGGCTTCAATTACTTTCCCCAAAACCTCAAAGTGAAAACGATCGTAGCCCCAGGCTTTGCCGCCTTCCTGCCCAGGCCCAGTAAATCAGCTCGTTCACAAACCACCCAGGCCAGCATTGGCTGAACCAGGCCCAGGCCCTAAAGAAGCCCAGCTGCGAAGCTCCCGCCAAACCCGGGCCAGCGTTTTCGAACCTTGGCCAACCTTTCCCAAGCGCTTGGCCCAACATGCAGATCTGGGCCTGGTTTAGGGTTTCATTGTGGCCGTTTCAAAGCCGTCTCATTATTACTGATGACCGGGGCTTGCGGAGAGCAAGTGTTTTATAGACCTGAGCAGAGGGCCCCCAGAGCGGTGGGGGAATTGGTGCCTCTGAACTCAGACAAGGAACCAATTGCAGAAATGGGTGGAAGCCACATGTTGAGCTGAAGTTGTGCTCAGTGAAGGTTACACAAAGCAGACGACCAGGTCCTTCTCCCCCACCAGCAGCTCAGGGATGATTTGGGGAGATCTGGAGTGGGCATGTTCTCTCTGCTTCTCTAATGTTGGGGGAACCCAAGGTAGCTATATGCAATGGCGGCCACTGGAGAGCCTTCCTAGGGTTTGGGTTAAGGGTTTGTTATGAACGGGTTGACAACCAAGTATGCCCATAAGCACCTGGAAAGAAAAGTTAGGCCATCTGCTACCAAAGATCATAGCCATTGAAGTCCCTATGGAACAGTGCCCCCTGTGCATGCGAGTCCCCATGAGTTAAGCTGACGTGGTGGCAGTGCGTTTGGCTTGGGAGCCCCTGGGAGACAAATGGAGAAGACATTGGAGGTCCAAGCCCAGCTCATTGATCCTCAGACGGAAGGCTTGATAAGCAACTTCTGAAAACAAAGCCGCTAAAAATCTGCAGAGCAGATTCTCCTCTGACCCACATGATGTCAAAACGTACCTGATGGTGACCGTTGCTGGGACGGCTTGGGCACCTCCAGACATTTGCAGAGGTCCTTAGGACAAGTCTCACGACAGACTGGATGTCATGTTCTACTTGTCACCTGGGCCATCTTCTTAACACGGAGAACTCCATAACTATCGCCTCTTGTTTCCCTGGGCCACAGAAATCTCGAGGAAAATGCAAGTGGGAAGTTCAGGACGCAGAAGAAACAGCACTGACCAACGGGCTCCAAAGTGTCCGGCAGGTTTCACCCTTGCCCAATTTCATCCTCCTGACAATCTGAGGAGGGAGGGGCTGCAGCTATTCTCACTTTGCCACTTAAGGAACCCGACCCAGTGCTCAGATGGTTAGAGAAAGTCTCATGGCTGAATAGAGCAGCTCAGTCTGTCTAATCCCTCCCAAGACAAGACACTCTCACTGGCCCTGTTATGTCTGGTAACAACTGATACAACTAGTTCTACTTCCCTCTATTTATTTGGAAAAAAAATGGGACATGACTAGAGAGAAATTAAAATCCATTTGCAATCCATCCAGCTTTTAAAACATTGTTAGTTGTAGCGAACCCGTGTACAACAGAGGACAGCGAACCTGTGTACAACAGAGGAAACCACCGCCTGGTCCTGGGCCATCTTCGTAATTATTGGTATGTATGTTGTCGCTCCTGGTGGTAGTCACGGTGTTGATTCGTCTCTGTCAGGGCATCTCTTTTTCACCGACCGTTAGTTTACCAAGCATGGCTCTTTCCCAGGGACTGGTCCCTCCTGAATGCTCAGAGCATGTAAGACCAAGACTCACTATCTTTGTTTATAAGGAGCATTCTGGCTGTACTTCCTCCCAAACAGATTTACTTCTGCTTCTGGCAGCCCCTGGTTACCTTCCATTCTCTGACAATGCCACCATGCACAGGCACCCATTCTTCTCCAGTCTTCCTTATTCATTGTCCAGCTTTCACATGTGTGCGAGGCTGTTGAAATGACCATGACTCGAGTGAGGCAAACCTTAGCTTTTTAACACTTTAATGAGGTCTTATTGAGTAGATTTTAAAAAAGATATAACCCTAACTGACTGACATTGAGTCAATGTCAGCTCACAGTATCCCTAACAGAGGAGAACTACCCCAGTGAGTTTCCAAGACTGAAAATCATCATGGGCATAACTAGGCTCATCGTGTAGGGCGTCTGGTGGTTTTTAACTGCTGCCCAGGGCAGCCACGATGCCACTAGGTGTATGTTCTCGACATTAGGATGTGGAAGTCTTTCTGCTCATGTTAATCCAACCTCTTGCGCCCAGTTAAGAGACCTTTGACTGCAAGGAAAAGAATACACATGTCTTCCATCAACTTAGGCAATAAGGCCATTTATAATCCTGAACCATACAAAATCCCAAGGGATCATGGGTCCAAAGTAGACGTCAACAAGGAGACTCCTGGAGTCAACAGGGGTTTTTCCAGCTTTCCTCTTTGCCATCCTCGGTGTGTGGAAATGGTGCTTGGCTTCGCTCCTCTCTGTCTCTAAAATGGCCACAGAGCTTCCCCTTTTCCATCCAGACAAGACACAATCAGAAGGGAAACCTTTCCTCCAGGGCCCGATTCACACACCTGCTGCTAACCAAATCATCAGTAGAGGGATGGGAGTCCAAGCGTTCGTGGAGGCATGTCAAGGTTTAAAAGCTGTGGTGCTGCATGGTTCATCACTCATTTACTTTCTGAAACGTCCGTGGTCCAAAGCCACCGACTGCTTCATGGCAAACAAGTTGTGGTCATCTGTTTTCAGGAAAGAAGCTTGCCTTAGAAACCCTATGGGGTTGTCATGGATTGAATTGTGCCCTCCCAAAATATGTATCAATGTGGCTCTGCCACACTTCTCAGCGGTTTGGCAGATCTGTAATGCTATAAATCTTGTCAGTTGTAGAATGATACGATCAACCCCTATGATGTAATTGCTCCATATTTGTGATATATTGCCAATCTTGACCTTGATGTGTTAATGAGGTGGTATTAGATTTGCTAATTAAGATTTAGCTGGGTAGGTTATGTTAATGAGGCAGGAGTAGAGTGAGATGCAACCCCCTGACTCAGGTCACAGCCCTGACTGAATAGAAGGGGAGTTCCCTGGGGTGTTGCCTGTGTCACTTTTTATCTTATGAGAGATATAAGGAGAGTCAAGCAAGCAGAAAAGGAGGAAAGTCAGTACCATGAAAAAGGAAGAGCCTAGAGCAGAGCACGACCATGAGAGGCCAGCCCTGGGCTGAGGAACAACTAGACCCAGGGGAAGACCGTTGTCAAGACACACAGATCTCTCCAAAGAATGGTGGGGCTGCAGATGTTTACGAATCAGGATGTAAGCCCTGTGTAGATCATCAAAAATGTCTCTCACACACTCACATCTCATATAGAAGCACATATACACAATTGCAGGTTACTTCCTGTTATAAATTAAAGCATGATCCAATGTGACCCCCAAAGCCTTTGTGTCACCTGGACTGGCCCATGATTAGTAGCAGTTTGACAATTAAGCCATTGTAGATCAAAAGAAATGAAAGGGGAGAGAAGTATAGAGGGAGACCCCAATCCCACTGAGAGACAAGAGACAGGTGTGGTGTCTACTTTTTAGAGCTGGGGTTCCTTCACTGGGAACTTTTTAGAACCAGGAAAGGAGAGGCAGAGAATGAAAGCTTTCTCTTAGAATGAGCCCTTGAATTTGTACTTCTGGCCTCCAAGGCTGTGAGGGAATACATTTCTGCCCGTGAGAGCCTTCCACGGGTGTTACACTCGGTCAATAATGCACACTTGTTATTAAGCCGTTCCTTATTTTCAACACATTTTCTATACAAAAATATGTACAGAATATGTAATTAAAAAAAAAAGTAGACGAGTGTATTTTTTCCCTAAGTAATATATCATGGCTATTTTTTTTCCTGTGCATTCATGCCGATTTAACTCTGTTTCCGCCCCAGGGACAGGGCATCCACTGAAGAGTTAGACTCACCTCTATCAACCTACCACCCTAATAATGGAACTTAGGTCATTTCCAGTTGTGTGGCTTTGTGTGCCTCGCTTTGAGTGAGTACCCTTGTACATGCATCTTGACAATGTATGCTATTATTTCTGTAAGTTAGCTACTGAGAGAAAGCACTTAAAATTTTTTTTAAACCAAATTGCACCAATTTACACTTCCTTCCGTGTTGGACTAGAATGTGGACTGTGTGCACCTTTGCCAGTAATTATCATTTTATTTTTTTGGCAATTCAAATGTTTCCACTGTTTTTCCTTGATTTAAGATGATATTTCCTTAGTGAAATTAAAAAAAAAAAACTTTCTTAAGGTCTGTAGTACATTTGCCTTTCATCTGTGAGTCCTGTTTCTCTATTCTTTGTATACTGGATTTTTTTTTTCCTGGACCCAAAGTTCACTCTTGAGGTTCAGGCCTGGCTTTACTGGAGCTGTGTCTCATCCCAGCCCCTGGGGAAGCTCCTCTTCCCCCGAGAACCAAAGCTTTTTCTACCTCCTGGGAAAGAAGTATGGACCTCAAGGGGCAGGGCAGCCTCTTAGGGACAAAAGTATAGGCCAGCCAAAGCCAGTCTTGGTCTTTCCCCTTCAGGGCACAACCTACTGTGAAGCATCCATATTGCTTCCAAGGCTGCTCTGAGGAAATGGTCACACAACATTTAGAAAATTCAGAAACTCTTTTAATAGAAGCTAATACAGATCCTTCGGTGGACAACAGAACTGAGTCTTCACAGAGGACCTCAGAATATTGGTGACCATGATAGAAACTATAGATACTGGCCAAAGGAAGGCACTCAAGGCAACAGGGACTGCGGGCGGGGGGCTCTTCGTCACCCTCTTCTAAATGAGATTGTCTCTTTCTTCACAAGTCCAGCAGGGCTTATTTAGAAGGAGTGGCCAGCTGATGTGGTACTTGATACTCTCGCAGTCACAGACCTGAAGCTAAAATTGAGACAGAGCTCATGCCTTCTGGTTGACTTATCCCTCTTGCCTTTCCTTCTTGTGTCACCATTGACTCCTGGGTGGTTTAGAAAGGCATTCGGAGGCCAAAGGCCTGTCACTTACCTCTTGTATGACACAGAGTTGTGGTTAACTGCTATTAAATAGGACTCCAGCTCCAGGGGAGTCTGTGAACAATGGAATGGAATGTTACCCAGTGCTGTGTCATCCGTGGTTAGCTGTGAGTTGAACTATTGTGATCCCTAGGGAGTCCATTGACTGATTCTGGAATTAGATCACAGGATTTTCTTTCTAGTCTATCATAACCTAGAAGTATCCCCCCCCCCAATTTTGTTTAGCATCACAGCAACACACAAGCTTCCAATGACAGACAAATGATGATTATAGGTGAGGTATATTGGTTGGGAACCAAACTCAGACCTCCTACATACAATGTAAGAATTCTATCACCACTGTACCCATTGACTTAAACAAACAACAACAAAACAAGCCCACTGGCATTGAGTCAATTCCAGTTCATAGAATTTCTAAGATTGAACATCTTTTCAGGGGCAAAGGGCTTCATCGTTTTTTCAGAGAAAGATGGAGAGAAAGATGTTTGGTGGGTTTGAACCACCAACCTCACAGTTAGCAGTCAAGGCTCACCTGAAACCATAGCACCACCAAGGCTGACTTAAGACAAATTACTTCAGATCTCTGTTCCCAATTTCCTTCCCTGGAAAAGAAAAAAACCCAACCTCATAGCATCATTGTGGGTTAATACATACAAAGCACTCAGAGCAAAGGTGAACATATGGTGGACTACTAGAACTTGGCAAGACAGGTTGTTCATTTATCAAGCGTTTTCTCCAAGGAAATAGAAATCACTTTATTTTATACATGGAAACACAAGTGAATGTTCACAGTCAGGATCACAACACAATGTTTCCCAGCCCAGAAGTCTCATGGGAGCTCTATGGGAGGTGGGGAAATCTCCTTACTATGTGAGGAGGAATATATCTCATGAAATAAGACATGACTCAAGATCTTGGACCTCATGGTTTTGTCAATGTCATATCTCAGGTGAGATAGGTCTCAGGGTTTCAAAGCAACCCAGTCTTCTAATAGCTACTGGTCTGCTATAGCAAACAATGAAACCAGAGGAGGGGAGCAGTGGCGAGTGGTCTGTTTGAAGGCACCTACATTCCTGTAAGTTCTCCATCCCAAACTGACTGCAATGACACCAAGAGACCTCCTGCCAGCAACCTACATGGAACTTACTGCCACGATAGAGAATATTTTGTACTCTGAACAGCAAATGTTCTCTTTTAGTGTGATCTATAGTTCACAATCTTTATGGTTAATATGTTTACTAAAATGGCCTTGGTCCATTGGCCAATAGCCAAGGACAACAGGCATGAAATACTTTACAAAGACCATGTTCTAATCTTACATAGGTGAGTAGATGACTTTGAAGACAGAGGTCTGAAAAGCTGAGCCATCTAAGGTGCCGCCATTGATCTCTCTCCGGACTGGAGGAAAGAAGAGGGGTGACAATGGAAAGACTAATGGACTAATGGAACAAGCGAACATCTGTTTCCACAACCAGGAGAACTAGATGGTGTCCAGGCAGGACTAGCAACTACACTGAAAAGGATCACATGAAATAGAAGATTTTGGATAGAGTAGGAGAAAAATGAGGAGCAATACTCAAAAATGTAAAAGAAGCCAGGCTTACGAATCTGAGAGAGATAGGTGGAACCCCTGAGACAATGACTTTCAGTGATTCTTCAAGTCTGGAAGTGAAGGGGCCCTTGTGCCAGACTAATCAACCATTAAAGATTAGAGGGAGAACTACTGAGGGTTAGCATCAAAAGAGAAACAGAAACAAGCAAATGAAATAGGGGATGATGTATGGAGGGGGTTACAACAGATGAGTTGAAACCAAGTATATATGAGTAAAACTGATCATCTGCTCCATGAACCTTCATCCAATTCACATATAAAGTTAAATAATTGGTCAGAGAAAAAAAAAAGAAAGTTAAATGATAATAATAATAAAATCCACGTGCTCCCCACCAGGGAAATGAAACTGATATATCTCAGTATATCACCTACCACAGCAAGTGAAAACATAGGAGAGAGCACTGGACTTATTTGTTTTCCATTTTCATTGGACTTAAATTTTTTACATCTTCATGACATATTTTTACTTCATCGAGCAATTCACTATTATAATAGTTTATAGTTATAATAGTTATAAAATTATATAGTTATAATAGTTTAAAATAATCCATCGAAATTTTCGAGGCATTGTTATCATGAAAATATTTTTAATAGAAAATAAACTTGTCATTGATGCCAATTATCTTGCCCTGCGAGCAATTTTCCCAGCTGCTCCACCCATTCTATAAACTTTTATACCTGAGGTGTCTTTCAACATGCCCATGTTATCAAGGTTGCCGGCTTTCTGTCTTGTTCCTGTGTGCCTGATGTTTAAATACACTAGCATCTGGTAAATGAATCGGTAATGAGGGTATTGGGCCATCAGGTGTGCCTTGCTTTATGCACTAAATGTGCTCATCAAAAGTTCCACTTGACTGACATTTTGGCAAATTGACTCATGTTTTAGAAAATAATAAATCAATACGAAGATCTTTTTTATATAAATCCCAATTTATCACATGGAGTTTAAACTGAGTATCTTTGTAAGAAATATATATATATATATATATATATATATATATATATATATAATTAGCTAAATGCTCAAAGTGCAAGTATTTATTGATGAACTCATTCAGCAAATATTTACAGCAGGCCTACTGTGCACCAAGTACTGCTCTACGGAGCTGAAGATTGACGAGCAAACAACCAGAGGTCTTGTCCTCATGGTGAGTAGATGCCAGTGGGGCCATCTGACTCACAAGTAAGCAGAGAATCATAGAAGATCATTTCTGGTAACAGTAAGTGCTATAAAGCAAAATAGTGTCAGTAAAGGGAATAGAAAATGATGTTGTCGGTATGTGCCATCGAATCGGTTCTCACCCATCACGCCCCTGCGCGCAACAGGACACGCCGCTCAGCCCTGCGCCATCCTCCCAATTCTTCTTATGCCTGGGCCCCGTGTTGCAGCCGCCGGGTCTATTCATTTCCTTGTTCTTTTTTGGCTGGCTTTCCCAAGCACGATGACCTTCTCCAGGGATTGGTCTCTCCAGACAGCATATCCACAACACACGAGACGAAGTCCGCCATTCTTACCTCCAAGGAGCTTTCTGGCCATACTTCTTCAACGACAGATCTGTCTTCACCTTTTCTGTCCATGGTACTTTGACTATTCTTCCGTAACTCAAATGCATCGATTCTTCTTTGCTTTTCCTCATTCAAGGTGTGACTTTCACCAGCAGATCAGGTGCTTGAAAGTGCCATGGCTTGGGTCAGGCGCACTGTCATCCTCAGAGTCACCTCTGTTTTCAACACTCTGAAGAGTCTATCTCATGCAGCAGATACACTGAGTGCCGTGTGTCTTTTGATCTCCTAGCTACTGCTGCCACGAACATTGACTGTGGATCAAAGGAAGACAAACTCTGGCAACCTCAACCTTTTCTGTATTTATCATGACCTTGCCATTGGTTCCGCCACTTGTCTGCGTGTTTGTCATACTGAAGTGACGTGTGTTAATGTGAGGCTGGAAGTTATGCCTATGTCAGACAGGATTCTCTAGAGCAGGGGTGTCAAACTGGTGGCCCACGGGCCACATGCGGCCCCAAGATAATTTTTTTGCAGCCCACGATGCTCTGGAATAAAGTGAAAATAGAAAAGAATTTCTGTGAAGAGAATAGCACTTAGGGGAGATCAAGATAATACTGTACACACAATTCCCTTGTTAGCCCTCTAACTACTGAAGACAAGTATACACGTGGCCCAGTGCCTTTCCTGGGGGCCTGTGGACATGTGTGTATAAACACGTTGACTCAGTTCCGGCAACGTGTGGAAGTGATATGTCTGCCACTCTCAGTGACCTGTCACGTCAACAGATACCAATAGTGAAAAGGTTAAAAAGAACGCTCTAGGTTGTGAATCATGCCCAGTGGCAGCACTAGCTCACATTTTTAGAGGGAAGCCATTATGATTGTCTGTCAGCTGTCCAACATTTTCTGTTTTTTGGCTAGTTACTTTGTTATATTTTCCAGTCACAACATAAGATGTAAGTGAAAACGTATAATAGTTGGACTGTGTTAAAGTTAGCATTAAATTAAATGCATCTTAAAGTGTATGTTGATTTGTTTTCTTTGTTGGGTTATAGAGATTATACATTCTATCTCTGCATTTAAGCACTTTTGTCAAAAGTGTTCATGTATTTCTTTAAGTATTTTATTCAAGATTTTGAATTAATTGATTTCCAGAATGATTAGGTTTTAAAAGAAAAATAGTTATGGAGAAGTAGGAATTTTCAAAATATATTCTTATGTAGGTGAGAAATATCTGAAAATTAAAAAGTTTGCTGCACAAATATTATGCTATTTGGGGAGTATGTACTTGTGTGAGCAATTATTTTCATCCATGAATTTAAATTAAATGGCTTACAGATCAAGATTAACGGACAAACATCCATCTGCCTGAATGAAGGTGGTTTGTTCTCAGTCTTTGAATATAGATATTGGAGAACTAGTAGAAGGAAAGCACTGGCAAGTTTCAGATAATAAAGAATAATTTATAATAAATAGTTTTATAAATATATTAAATAAAATAAAGTTTAAATAAAAACAATCATATAGCATTTTAATTATCCTATCCAAATTTCCGAATCCTCGCTTCAAAGTATAAATTTAACAAAATTTGTGTATGTGATGTGGCCCGCATGAATGTTGCCTGTTGCATCAAGTGCCTCCTGTGTTTTGATTGAGTTTGACACCCCTGCTCTGGAGAAACAACGAAGAAACTTATGATTTATATATATGTATATGAGTATATATATGAAATGAACAGTTAATTTATCTATAGAGCAGTACAAATGGCTCAGTGCAACTCACTTCTGTGAGATAGCAAATATACTGACAGTCCTTCAAGTCTTGAGGGCCGCCGGGCAGTCCCCTGTAGAGCAATTCAGGCTATCCAGCCACAGGCAGCAAACAGCATGGCAGGTCACCAGCAGTCAGCCAGATGACAGGGTCCGACAGTCCCCAGCTCAAGGGATGTATACTCCAGGAGCGTGGCAAAGCAGGTCTTGAAGGAACCTCAAGCTTCAGCAACACAGTCCATAGGTCAGGTGTCCCATAGGTAGTGTTGCTTACAAATTGAGGCAGAGAACAAGCTATGGTAGCCACACACTGGTCCCATCATCAAAGAGCAAAAGATGAGAAAAGTGGGATGCCTATTCATCAAGCCATGAATCTCTCCCCCCTTCAATTAATCCCACATGTGTTACCTGGCCAGGGTGGCTCAATACGCCCACCTATCACAATGCCACCAGCGTTTCAGATGCCAGCAGGGTCAGCCAAAGGGACCAGGGTTCAGCAGAACTACCTGACTAAGAACGGACAGCAAAGGACTCAACCCCCCACTGCAGAGGAGGAAGTCACTAAAAACCTCACGCAGAGCTTGGAAGCATTTCGAATACTGAAAGAAAATCATTACAGGGGTATATATTAGACCATGGGTGGGTTTTCCATTAAAAACCCACTGCCATTGAGTCAATTCTAAATCATAAACTCTAAAAACCCAAATTCATTGATATCAAATCAATGCTGAATGGTGCCCTAGAGACAGAGTGGGTTGCAAATTGGACTGTTAGCCACAAGGTCAGTGGTGCAACCCACCAGCAGCTCCAATGGAGAAAGCTGAGGCTTTCTATTTCCATAAAGATTTACAGTATTGGAAGCCCACAGGGGCAGGTCTCCTCTTTCCTATAGGGTTGGTATTGTATTCTGACATCATAACCACTCTATCTACCTCGGGTCCTTCTCTCACAGGGCAGCAGGCTTCCTTGGTTTTCTAGTATATGGTACCACACATGACCACAAGCATGGTGACGTAACTCAGGAGTCCTTTACCATCTCACCATTTGCAGGGGTCAGGAGTGCAGGCACAAGTTAGTTGGGTCCTCGGCTTAGTGTTCAGAAGTTCGAAGTCAGAGTGTCAGCTACTGACAGCTCTCTCAACGGAGGTTTGGGGGTCCTCTTTCAACCTCACGTGATTGCTGGAAAAATTAATTTCCTTGAAGTTACCAAACCTGTGGAGGCTGTGCCGCCTGAGTCAGGAGGAGGATTCCTCTTCCTCTTTCTCTTCTTCTTCTGCCTTCTGTTCCTCCTCCTCCTCCTCCTGCTGCTGCTGCTGCTGCTGCTATTATTGCTATCCTAAGAGGGTGCCTGGTTAGGTCAGCACCACCCCAGGATAATCTACTTTTTAGTTAAATAAAACTCAAGTTATTAGTGATCTACTAAAACGTCTGGTTCCAAGAGGTGAGGATTATCCTAAGAGATATTTAACTGAAGTCTGCCTGCCACAGTGAAGGTGAACAAAAAGCCCTTTTCAAGTAGGTTCCATGGAACCAAAGACATGAAAAAATGCAAAGACGTACCTCCATACAGGAGTGGGATACAACCACAGCAGGTTGTACAAAGTCCCCTTGGAACTGGTGTGTTTACAGAAGCAGTGGAAGAAGACCCGTGGGGCTGGAGGCTAGCAAATGAAGAGAACATGGTGTGGAGGTGATGAGAGAGGAGGGTAAGCCACAGTTCATAGAGTCGACAGATGATGGTGAGAACATTGAAGAATTGTGGCCAAGGCACTGTGTGATCTGTTTTGTATTAAAAACTCTTCCTGACTTTCTTTGTAAGGAAGAGACTATGGGTGGAGGCTGTCGAATCGGATAAAAAGGAAGACTTAGAAGGCTCTGTAGACACAAGACCAAGGTGGTTTGGATTCTGGTGGTAAATCTGGTGTCAGAAGGAAAGTAAGTGTTTGAGGTGGGGCCCAAATATATTGGAATCTAAGATTAAGAGGTCAGATGCTGGATTCAAAGTTGGTAGGTTGAATTCCTTGATTGGCCATAGACAAGCCATGAGCGTGGAAGCTTGGAAAAGTTACTTATCGTCTCAGTGCCCAGGGTTCTAATCTGAAAAATGAGATCTAAGAATCTCATGATTTTGTGAGCATGTGTTGAGCTGCTCACTGCAAGGTCAGCAGTTCAAAATCACCAGCCACTATCAGGAGAAATATAAGACTTTCTACTCCCATGAAGAGTTACTGTCTCAGACCCACAGAGGCACTTCTACAGGGTCACTGTGAGTCGAAATCAAGTCAATAGCAGTGAGAAAAGAGAAAAGAAATGCAAAGCACTTACCTTAATGCCTGATATGTAATAACTGAAGTACACCAGGCATGTATACATCACACTCACAGCAGTTATCACTGTGAAGAACCCTACTCTCACAAAAAATTAACACTTGGCTGGCTGCTAACTAAAAACGTGGTGCTCTGAAGACTCTGGAAGACCCTATGGAGCAATGATACTTTGTTGCACGGGGTTGCTCTGGGTAAAGTTAGAAACTACTGTGTGATACCCCTAAACAACCACCTTATTTTAAGCTGTTGACAACGCTGGCCATATTGATAGTGATTGGTCATGCTGGAGGATGGAGGGGAAAGACCATCAAAACTGGTTTCCAGACCTTCAGGCTGAGCAACTGAAAACAAACAAAAACAAACAAACAAACAGTGGAATGGGAGAAGACTCCGGCTGTTTCTGTAACGGGCGTCTAACAATCCAAAGGTGAGAACAGGGTTAGATAATGATACGGTAGGTAAAAGGCAGGCCTTACAGATAGACCAGCATCTGAACTCTAGCTTTGCCGCTGGTGAGCTGTGACACTTTGCTTATGTAATTAGACCTCTAACAGCTTTGCTTCCTTATGTACAAAAAGTTTTAATGAGGTTAATGCATCCTCTTTGCAAGTTGTAAAGAGGTCGTTCATGTAGTACACCCAGCACATAAAGAAGCATCAGAAATGAGAGCCTCTCTTGCCTCTGGAAAGCAGAAGACAAATACAGAAAGAGGTTTGTCAAAGACTGGTGGGAAGCTCCTTTACACTCATTTATTCAGGGCTTTTGGCACCCACTTAAGGCTGCCTGAGTAAGCTTCCCAGACCCTCACCAGAGAGCTGCTAAGTAGGAAAGGCAGTGGCTTCCCCTGTCCACTCAGCCAGATGGGCTTCTCTAGCTACGACCTGACAGAAAGAAGTAATTGGATCTCTCACCAATGTTGATAAGGAGCAGTGGATAAACTCACAAAGGCATTCTCTAAGAAGCTGAAAAGAAACAATGACTCCCAAAGAATCACCAATGTGCTCACACTCTCTGCTAACCTATTCTAGTAATTCCTGGCTCCTGAGATAAGATGTTTAGTAGCTCTAGACTCTAGGAGTTCTCAAGCAGAAGAGTGGAAAGGGATCTTGGTTTTACTACCTCATTAACGTCTACCTCTCCTTCAAGATCTTAACTTTCTGAGATCCGCGCTTAAGGAGAAAGTCTGCTCAGACAACCTTGACCCCTTTAAGTGCAGGGCTTCTTCTTATATTTTCTCATGGCTCTCATGAGTGTGTCTTCTTTGTATCTCTCTGGTTCACAGTGATTTCTTACACTAAGCTCTGTGTCACCGTACTAAGCCCTCAGTTTTGAGAGGACAGAGATGACTTTGAATAGTGTCTGTGGCCCTTATGAAACTCAGCTTTGTGAGGACAGGCTTTGTGGGACCTTATGAGACTCTCAACTGAACTATTCTGCACCTAAAACTGAGCACAAGCACAAGGAAACTCCAAAATGTTTGTGGAAACCTGGGATTAAAAGAGAAAGAAGGGCTGAGCCCCGGTGGCGCAGTGGTAGTATGCAGGACTGCGACCCACAGGGTTGGCAGCTCAAATCCAGCAGCAGCTCTCCAGGAGCAAGGCTGGGCCTCCCACTCCCACCAGGGCAGTGAGGCTCCCCACCCCACCCCAAAAAAGAGAGAGAAAGTAATTTCCCCATGAGCCTTTTGAAACACCATCATATTTGCTAGGTCTTCTGGGGACATGGTGGTTTACAAAGTGAGATACTTATCCATAAGGAGTGTTCAAGCAATGGGATGCTTTAAAATTTCTACCAGTGGTAAACCAAGATGGATTATTAGTGAAAGAGAACTCACTGGTCTATCTAGGATGTCAGGTCTTGGAGATGTTAGGAGGCAATTGTCATTATAAGAACTGTGGAATCAAGTGGCTATCGCTGAGAGTTAAGGAGGCACTGGAGAAAGACAGTGAAAGACTAGGGGAGACTGATCATCAAGTAGATCTATGGCCAATAATGTGGATAATCACACATTGGGGAAGGGAACCAGGTGTTTTAAGGGTAATTAGTTTAAGTGCATATTGATGCATGGGGACCCAAAGCGTCATTATGACCCACCTGTTGGTGGGGTATTGGGTAATGAATGGCATTCTGGATTAGTTGGATTTACAGTGAGTCCTCTGAGGTTAAGACCCATACAGTGGTCATTTCTTTACTTCATTAATGTATAACTTGAATGGACATTCCTTACAACCAGCAGAGGTCCAACGTTAGCTCCTTGGTTTATTGGATAGATAAGAGAAATTAAGATGGGTAGATGTGTTAGACAAAGTTCTCTAGAGAAACAAAGTCAGTGACAGTCAGATGTGTCAGAAAGAGTTTTATATCAAGAAGTGCTTATACCTCAAGAAGGTCTCCTAGCCCAGTCCAACTCAAGCTCGTAAGCCTGATGCTAGTCCATGAGTCCCTTTTCAGATTCATGAAGCCACATGTGGTGAGCCAGAAAGCAGATCACAAGCTGGCAGAGGCAGGGTTGTATGGATCCAAAGGTCAGTGTGGCATGGTATAGTACCAACATGAGGCCACACCTACAGGCAGATACAAAGTCTCACTGAAGTCCCAACAGAAGGAGGGGAAAGGCGTCATCTCTGTTCATCTTAATCTTATACAAAAGGCTTATGGCACCAAGGAGATGCCAATTTGGTTCATTGGTCTAGCTCCTAGAAAAGCCAGATAGAATCCAAAGCATGGTAAAGGACTCTCAAATGGCATGGCCATTCAAGGATGGCCATTGCAAAGCTAAGGTGGCTCATCCTTCTTGCTCAATTCAAACTCCCTTGGAAGATCATCTCAGTATCCTGAGAGGTGACCTGTGACAACTTCTCCCTTTGTCCAGTACAACTTCTTCTACCATTTACAGGTATTATCTCAAGATAAGTGAGTAAACCACTTGTATACAGGCTTCCATATCAGAATTTGTTTATCTAACAGTTATTAAGCATTTTATAGGTTCTAGACTTATCTCTCTCACTGCCATCAAGTCAGTTCTGACTCATAGTGGCCCTTGAGCAGTGGTTCTCAACCTTCCTAATGCCATGCCATGACCCTTTAATACAGTTCTTTATGTTGTGATAACCCCCTAACCATAAAACTATTTTCATTGCTACTTCATAACTGTAATTTTGTTATTGATATGAATCTTAATATAAATATCTGCTATGTAGGATATATTTTCATTGTTACAAATTAAACATAATTAAAGCATAGTAATTCATCCAAAATGTATAATTATATATTGTGAAATATGTATTTGTTTCCTGATGGTCTTAGGTGACCCTTGTGAAAGGGTCATTCGATCCCCAAAAGGATCATGACCCACAGATTGAGAACCCCTGCCCTAGAGAGTAGAGCTGCCCCTGTAGGTTTCCAAAATTATAACTCTTCACAGGAGTAGAAAGCCTAGTCTTTCTCCCACTGAGCAGCTGGTCGTTTCAAACTGCTGACCTTGTAGTTGGCAGCCCAACATGTAGCCACAACATCACCAAGGATTTGAAAGTCCCCTGGGCTGTCAAAAGAACCAACAAATCTGTCTTCAGCACGCTCCTGAAAAGCAAGGATGGGAAACTGTCTCACATACTTCAGACATGCTGCCAGAAGAAATCAGCTCGTGGAGAAAGACATCATGCTTTCATAAAGTAGACGGGGCAATGAAAAAGAGGAAAATTCTCAATGAAATGGAATACTATGGGCGAAACAATGGGCTCACACAGAAGAACAATTGTGAGGATGGTACAGGACTGGGAGCTGTTTTTTTCTGTTGTACAGGACCAGCTTGATGACACCTGATTACAACAACAGCAACAAAAAGAGACTTGTGTGAAGAAGCACTCATGGTGCAAGATGTAAGCATTTGACTGCTAACCAAAAGACTGAACCTACCAGCCCAGGGAGGATGAAGTCACAGTCTGTTTCTATCAAGATTACAGCCTTGGAAACGCTCAAAAGGCAGTTCTGCTTCATTATACAAGGCAGTAATGAATTGGGATCAACCCGACAGCAATAGTTCGGTTCATTTCGGTTTGGTTTGGTTTGACTTGACTAAGCTTAACTTAGCTTAGTTTAGCTTAGTTTAGTTTGAAGACTTGTACTATATAAAAAAAAATTCTTGGTTTTCCAATGGTTAAGGGGTTGGTTGATCATCACTAGGTTGACAGTCTGAACTCACCTAGCAACTTCACAGGAGAAAAACGTGTGATCTGCTGCTGTAAAGTGTACGGCCTCAACAACCCTGTGAGGCAGGTCTACTTTGCCATAGAGGATCTGTACACATTGAAACAGACTTAAAAAGCATCCACCAATAGCACAGACCTGTCCTATCAAGTATAGGTGGTCATTGATCATTTGATAGGTGGCTCATCCAAACTGAGATGCTAGGTTTTGAAGAGTTCATGTGGAAGGGGTATATGTGTATCTGGGTAACACATTTTGTAAACATGGACTGCAGATTGAAGTGGCAATATTTTAGACGTCTTGAGTTAAGATTTTCCTTATGTTAACATTTTTCTCTTTACTGCATTGAACATGGAGAGTAAAAAATACAAAAGAACACACAGTACTTTGTATTTGAAGTTCACCTTATATTCCTGTTGGGAAGTGCGGTAAGTGACACTGTATAAGTGTTTCATACATGCTGTACTCCTGTCTCACCGATGAGAAAAATGAGAGTTGATGAGACTGATTGTTATCTTCAAAGTCATGTGGACAGCATGTGATAAGGCTATGATTTAAATCCAGGCAAGAAACAAAACCAGTTCCATGGGATCATGGCCTATGCATCTTCCATTTAGGATTCCACACTAGGTTGACTACTCTGCTGTCACCATCTTGGAATTCTTGATAAATTTATCTTTGAACTTGGAGCTTGTCAGTGAAATGCAGTGGGCCAATGCAACATGCTGGGGAGCAGAGAGTTGCTCTTTTCTTGCATGTAGCACTTGGAATTCCTCAAGAGCATTGGCAACCTGGAGAACACATTCGGTTAGGAGTTCAGGGACTTAAAATAAGTAAAGAGTTAAATATGTTACACCTTCAATTGAGTGAATGGTGATTCAGATCACCCCAGGAGGTCACACTTTTAGTTGTAAACTGAATGCAGAAGAAAGAAAGGGGGTGTGTGATGTGGGCAGCATGGAGAAGGAAGGGAAGAAGGAGAGAGAGATGGAGGAGGAGAGGTAATGTCATCTTAGGAAACACAAACAATGAAGAAAAACTATCACAAAACTGTTCTTGCTCTTGCTGTTCTTAGGACCTGTGTTAGGCAGGGTTTTCAAGAGAAACAAAACCAGGATCCTTATGAGTATACATAAATAAAGGATAGGTTTATATAGCAAGAAGGAATATAATGGCTAATCAGTCCACACAGCAGTACAGAGGGTTCAATTCAGCTCACTTTCATGGAACAGTTAAGATATTGAATGTCCTTCAATTCAAACAGGTTGCTGGTCAAGGTCAAGGAAGCAAACAGTGGAGTCTTTCTTGGTCAAAACAAAGAGAGTCATTTGCAAGGCTTCAGGCAGCAGACAGCAATATGGAGCAGTAACGGTCTATAGCTTGGGAGCTTAGTTAAGACCTGGATGGGATCTTGAACTCAAGGGGTGCACTGCAAACAGGATCCCCCAACCTCAAGCTCAAGTTATATATGCACCAAAAACATGGCCAAACGGGTCTCCAAGAAGCATCAAGCTCTAGTGACATGATCCATAGGTTGGCTGGCCAATAAGTGGACACATGGTTGAGGCAAAGAACTGACTCAAACAGCAGCATGCTGGTCCAATCACTACAGAGGAAAAGAGCAGGATGCTGGCCAGAAAGTATGTATCTCAGTCTCCCAATTACCTGATTAAACTGACAGTTCAGAATGCCCCTGGGCCTTTAGTGGGTCCTCATGTCTTTGGATCAACAGGTAAAGAAGGAGGCCTAGTTGACACAATAAACCTAACTATCACAGTCCACCCCTTGCTAACTCAACACTAGTACATAATTCTTTAGCCAGATATAAATTCCAGACATCAATGAAATTATACTTACATCCAACATCATATAGCCAGCATACATGGATATGAAAATACACTGAACCTATTTGTATCTGGTAATATTATATATGAACAAGGGAAGGGTATTCAATAAGCATGTATAAAGAAGAAATACTGACAATCAAATCTCATTTTTGCAATTGATCACATGGTAGTAACTGATAGGTAGAACTACCTTCTTCCACTACCCATTCTGTATTTTCTTTGCCAATAGCACCTCTGCTGTCCATGGTTCTTTTCCTGGTGCAGTAACCCAGACCTTCATTCCTGAGGTGTCTGGGTCACTAAAAGTGCTGTCAGGATTGGGTTGGTGAAGTTTACCTTTCACTTTAATCAAGGGCATGACAATACTAAGAAACCATCTAAGGGATCTCCTGGACTCCAGACATATTCTTCTTGATCTCCATTATGTAACCTCAGTCCAATCTCCCCTTTGCAACCAGGATCATTCACACCACTCAGTATAGTGACACCCTTCTTTACCTGTTGATCCAAAGACATGAGGACCCCCTAAAGGCCCAGGGGCATTCTTAGCTGTCAGTTTAGTGGAATCAGTGCTGTGTTTCCAGAGGGGAGAGTAGTTCCTTCCTTTGAAACTAGGACCTACAGGCCTGAAGAGCATAGGGTTACTGGAACAGGAAACAAAATTACTATAAATGGATCACTAGGAGTAATAGTGAGTGATGCCACTCCAGATTCCACCCATCGGTTCCTGGACCCATGAATCCTGGATATTGGAGACACAACACCATATATTGAACACTGGTTTAGAGCATATGCAGCCTCCTAGAGAACATTGCCCCAGCTCCACAAGTTGTTGCCACCTTGCTTTCACCATAGTTGTGTCTTTAACAGGCTACTCCATCATTCTATCAAGACAACTGCTTCAGGATGATACAACCAATGGGCATGGGCGCATTGTCACTCTTCATTTGCTGTGAAGTCAGTTCTTTGATCTGAAGCAATGCTATGTGGAATATCATGCTGGTAGATAAGGTATTCTGTAAGTTCATGAATGGTAGTTTTGGTAGTTTTTGCTTTCACTGCATGCAGGGAAAGCAAATTCGTATGCAGATTAGGTGTCTACTCCAGTAAGAACAAAATACTATCCCCTCCATGACGGAAATGGTCCTATGTAATCAACCTGAAACCAACTTACTTGTACATTCAGATTCTGCTCTAGTCCAATCTCACATATAACACTTCCATTTAACAATGAAGTGTTTCTTGAGCGTCCAACTTTATGGCTCTGTGGGTCATACAGTATCCGGTTCATGATCAGCACCCTCATGGTGCTTGGTAGTCCATGGTAAGTCATTCAGTCTCCACTGAGACTCAGTAATAGGCAAACAGATGCTTTTCAAAAGGGGAGTGGCTATCTGCAGGGAACGGCAGGACTTTACTCCAATATTCCAAGGGCCTACGCTGTGATTCATCAAGAGGGGCTTGTCAAAGACTCCACACTGAATCTCTATCTACAACTGACACCTCTAGAGCCATTGGGTCAGTTAGAGCCTATGGTCCCCATGGCAAAGCATCTTGCATGACAGGCTGAACCTGTTGTCGAGCATTTTCTTGTTCCAATCCCTACTCAATTTTGGCGGCCTTTGTGTCTCTTGATAAATAGATCAGAGTAGCACACCTAAATGAGGGATATGTTGCCTCCAAAATCCAAAGAGCCCACTAGGTATTATGCTTTCTGTTTAGTTGTTTGGGGTGGGGGTGGGGGTAGGAGGTGGGGGGTGGAGAGGAATGCAATAACTTATTCTTCACTTTAGTAGAAATATCTTTGCATGACCTACACTACTGGACCCTAGAAATTTTACTGAGGTGGAGGGTGCTTGAATCTTAGTTGGGCTGATTTCCCAGCCTCTTGAATGCAGATGTTGTACCAATGAATCTATAACTTTTGATACTTCTTCTTTAGTTGGTCCAATCAGCATAATGCCATCAATATAATGGACCGGTGTAACATTTTATCGAAGAGATAGGTGATCAAGTTCCCTTCAGACCAAATGGCCCAGGACAGAAGGGTTGATGTATCTCTGGGGGAGAGATGTGAAAGTGTATTGTTGCCTCTGCCAGCTGAAAGCAAGCTGCTTCTGGTAGTCTTTTGAAGAAGGCATTTGGCAAAATCTGTAGCTGTTTACCAAGTGCTAGGAGAAGTATTACTTTTCTCAAGCAATGAAACCACATCTGGAACAACAGCTGCAATTGGATTCACCACCTGGTTAAGTCTACAGTCATCTACTATCATTCTCCAAGATCCATTTGCTTCGTTTACAGGCCAAATAGGTCAGTTATGTGATGTGATAGGTATCCCCACCCCTGTATCCTTGTCTTTGATGGTGGCACTCATCTCTGCAATCCCTCCAGGAATGTGGGATTACATTAGGTTCACTCTTTTCCTAGGCAATGGCAATTCTTATGCTGGTGTCCACTTGGCCTTTCCTAACATACTAGCCCTTCTTTCACATTTCAGGGATCCAATGTGGGGGCTCTGTCAGCTACTAAGTATGTCTATTGCAATGATACATTCTGGAACTGAGGGATGCACGATGGATCTGGGAACCCACTGCACACATGGTGAGGTGAACCTGAGCTAAAACTTCACTGATAACTCGAATTCCAAATGCTTCCACTCTGACTGGTGGGCCTTCAAAACATTTTGGGTTTACTGGAATTAGTGTCAGTTCAGAGGCAGTGACCAGTAACCCCTGAAAACGGACTCATTCCTTACCCTCAATGCACAGCCATGCTTCTGATGGCAGGATTAAGATAGAGGAAGCTATGCCCACAAGGAAGTGTCATCAGGCTGTCAGCTGTTTGAGAGGCTAAACTTCACCCCTTCGTTCTTTTGTCAAGTTGACGTGAAATTGTGTAATTACCACAAGGTTCATCAAGTTGATTTATGATTCATAATGACCCCATGTGACAGAGTAGGACTACCCCATAGGGAGACCCAGAGGCATTATGTGTTGGGGTGCTAAACACAAAGTCAGTTGTTTGAAACCACCAAGCACTCCTTGGAAGAAAAAGGAGGCTTTCTCCTTATGAAAAGATTTGCAGTCTTGGAAACCTGACCTTTAGGGTGAGTCTGAATTGACTTCATGTCAGTGAATCTTTATGGAAGCAGGTTACCAGACTTTCTACCTCAGAGTTGCTGGGGTGTTTGGACCCCAAGCTTAATCCTTGCACCACCAGGGTTTTTTCAGTCCATAACTAGCTAGCCTCTTATCCAGAGGATGGTGACAGAAGGAAAAGAAATACAGGGCAGCCCACAGGTCATTCTCCTTGCAACCTGCCTTACTCATTGGTGAGATGAAGGGGGGGGGGGGAGGGAGCAGTGGTAGAATGTGTTCACACCAGGAAGTTAAAGAAAATTAGTTGAGTCTGTCTTGTGTAGCATGTCCACTGTTATGGTAAGAATCAAATACATGTGTAAGCTAGGAAATATGAATTGTGTCATTCTGCCACCTTTACTTGAGTAGAATGCTTGCATTCAAAACTGGCATTGCATAATGTAAATTTGCATGGCAAAAAAAATTAGGATTTTGATTATCCCGTGTAAAATGACATTAAATTGCAAACTAAACACACACACCACCAAAAAATCAAGAAAGAGACTACCAAAGAAAGGGAAAAACTGTGGTCCTCTTTTCCTGCTCTTTCAACAGAGAGCTCTACTTTTTCATCTTGTCCTGGGCCTACAAACATAGCCAGTTCTGGCAAGAAAGTTCTAGACCTGGCACTATGAGATGTCACACTACATATTGTCTTCCAAGACAAGTTTTATTTTTACTACATCACTTGCATGTTGACCTTGAGACATCATGCTGCTGTGTCCTATATCTCTGCGGGCCACACACCACTTCAGACCATGTGACTTGGAGGCTTCATATCAAGCCTCAGACTTCAAAGTGTAGAATGGAAACAGCACTTCCCTTTTTACCAATGAGTACATGCCAAGTAATTCTCATCGATGTACACTCATGTAAAGAATGTGATTTTTATCACACATACAACTCCAGTGAAGAGCAAGACCATTGTCAAAGCAGCCCATGTTGAACAATTTCACTGAGAGAGCCAGAACCCACAACAGGGGTCTACAGATTAGCATAGACCCCAACTCAGTTGCCACTGAGGTTCAAGACTCAAGGCTACTATGGCAAAGTGAAATGTCTTCAGGATGATTCTTCTATCCATGTCTTGGAGGAGCTCTCATGGCCTAAAGGGTTACAACTCGGCTACAAACCACTAGGTCAGCTCAAAACCATCAGCCACTTTGTGGAAGAAAGATGAATCTTTCTCCTTCTATAAAAATATACAGTCTCGGCTGAGCCCCGGTGGCGTAAGTAGTTGAGTGCGGGACTGCGGCTCGCGGGTTTGGCGGTTCAAATCCAGCGGCAGCTCTCAGGAGCAGCGCTGGGTAGCTCCCATGACCACCAGAGGCAGTGATGAAAAAAAAAAACCAAAACAAACAAGCAAACAAAAAAACAAAAAATAGATACAGTCTCAGAAACCTGCAGGAGGTCATTATGAGTTGGAATCAACTCAATGGTAGTGAGTAAGTGAACATGCATGTCTTTGAAATTCTCACCAAATGATTGGGTGAAGAGCATGCACATAGGGTATGTGGAGCACAAATAGAGGAGACTGGTTAGTTTTGCCATTCCTCTGGGCATAAGGGAGTTAGCTCAGAACTAGACTAAGATGTCCTGAACCATCCAGGAAGAAGGGCATATGCAAGATCCCTACTGGAAATAGCAGAGGCAGCAGAAGAAGCAGAAGCAGAAACCACAGCACAGAGACCATGACGCAGAGCAGAGGAGCCACACTAAGGTTTTGAGGCAGAGCGACAGATTTTCCGGCCCACAGAACAAGTAGCTGAGAAGCTGAAGATTAGAGAGAAACACATGTCTGAGAAGTGCTGTTGTGGGTAAGAGTATTATATCCTTGATGTTTTCTGATCCTGACTGCTAGTAACCTATTAACTTCCCTAGTAGACTGCACTATTATGAGTACTGTCTATGATTTTTGTTTAGCTCTTACAATAAATTATAAACACCAATACACTTTCATAAGAGGGGGTGGTTGAAGCCATGAGGACACAACACCGGCATGTACCAGGGAATGAATAGAGAGGTCTGTGGTCCTGGCCCCAAACCCAACTCTATGCACACTCTCCACCCCTCAGAAGAATGCACTTCGGAGGACATCACTGGACCCACAGCTTGGAGAGAGGGGCATATTGGATTAGTGCACACAGAAGAAACACAAAGGGATGGAGATGAAAGAGAGGACATCCTGGTCCACCAAGCCCCAAGGACGATGTTCCTGCTCAGAGAAGACAATGCACAGGGCATACCACAGGGCTGATCCAAACACAGAACACAATGTCCCTCATTGAACCATGGAATTGTGGGGGACAGTATTTGGAGACAGTGTGGGAATAGTGCATGATTTGGCCCCATCATGCAGGGGTGAGGCATTGAGGGCATGCAGCGGTGCAGCAAGAGAAGCAGAGTGATGAAACACCCAGGGAATACCAAAAATAGAGTTGGGAGACAGAGTGTGGCACCCCATCAGACTGGAAAACACTGGTAAAAACCTTGAATTATTTATAGCTGTTTCCATTTTTGTCATTGCCTTTCTTTTTGTTATTGTTATTTTGTTCTTGCTGTTATTGTTTTGTTGATTTTGACTTCCTTTGCTGTTTCAGTTGGCTTTGCAGGGTTTTTGCACTTATTAATGTTTCTACATGTCTCTCTAGATAAGATAGGTGGGATAAACAATTTGGAGATGAAAAGAAGGGGGTCAATGATTTCGGAGAGGATACAAGAGAAGGGGAGATGGGAGAAAAGAAGGGGGTAGGGTGGGCCAACCCAGGGACAAGGGAACAACAAGTGAACTAAAATCAATGGAAGGAAGGTCATAGAATGCTTAGTGGGACTCAATGAAGGGCACTGTAGCAAAAAGGAATTACGAAATCTGAATGAAGACCAGACCTGATGGTGGAACAAGAGGGAAGGAAAAGGAAATAGAGGAAAGAACTAGGAGGCAAAGGACATTTGTGGAGGCCTAAATACAGGCATATACATATGTATATGTTGTGGATATATATATATATGCATATATCTATAGAGAGAGGAATAGAACTATGCACTCATATGTCTATGTTAAATATTAAGGTTGCAGGTGGACATTGGGCTTCAACTCAAGTACTCCCTTAACACAAGAACACTTCATTCTAACAATCTAGCATTCTGTGATGCTCAACTTCTTGACATGATCACTGAAGACAAAATAGGTGCATAAGCAAATGTGTTGAAGAAGGCTGATGGTGCCAGCTATTGAAAGATGTAGCATCTGAGGTCTTAAAGGCTTGTAGATAGATAAGTGGCCATCTAGCTGAGAAGCAACAAAGCCCACATGGAAGGAGCACACCAACCTGTGTGATCATGAGGTGTTGATGGAATCATGTATCACGCATCTAAGATCTAGAATAAAACCATAATCAAGGTGAATTGGTGGGAGGGGGGGCATGGAGTAGAGACCCATTGACCATCTGTACACAATTGGCCATCCCCTAACAGAGGGGTCATAGGGAAGAGAGGAGTCAGTCAGGGTGCAGGATAGCACCCATGAAACACACAACTTTCCTCTAGTTCTTTGGTGCTTTGTCCCCCCTCTATCATGACCTCAATTCTGCTTTACAAATTGAATTAGACCAGCATCATGCCCACTGCTACACATAAGAGCCTGCAACACAGGGAATCCAGGATAGATAAACTCCTCAGGATAAACAGGGAAATTAAGATAACCTAGAGGGTTAGATGATGGTAGGGGGAGAAAGGGGGTATTGATCCCAAGGATCAACTATAACCTCCTCCCAGGGGGATGAATAACAGAAAAGTAGGTGGGAGGCAACAGAGGATGATGTAAGATAGGGGAAAAATAATCTATATCTCATCAAGTGTTCATGCGGGAGGGTGGTAGAGGGAGGGGGAATAAATGGGGAGCTGATACCAGGAGCTCAATTGGGAAGGGAATGTTTGAAAATGATGATGGCGGCATATGTGCAAATGTGCTTGACACATTGGAGAAATGTATGGGTTGTGATAAGAGATGTAAGAAAGAACCCCTAACGAAAGTTTTTGTCTGGTGTCAGCATAGGGTGAAGAAAGGTAGAGAGTGAATGCACCGTGTCTGATTCCTTGAGGGAATGGTTTTGGGTTGGGATGGGGTTGGATTCGTTTTTTCCTTTGTGTAGACAGAGGAGGTGAGATGTAGCTCCCTCGTCATTTTCTCACCTCCCAGTAGACCCTTCAAAGACACGGTTGGCAGTGTATATCCGCAACACCAACTATTTGAAAGGTTTCTGAAGCATGGTTCTCACTCGGCACTCTTGAGGAAGTTGTCGTTGTTAATCAGGGAAGGCATGACAGCAATCGATCAGCTCCAACCTCCATTGGGGATGGTTTCCTTTCCACAGAACTGTGTGAGAGAAAGGTTGTGTCTCGTCACATCCCATGCATGAGGATGAGAGTGCTGCCGAGAGTTTGGGGAGGAGTGATGGTACAGTAGGAAGGAGATCTCTGCTAAGCACCATGGATCTATATCTCCTGTCCTAAAATTCCAAGGGAGCCTCTGGTGAGCGTGAGGCCAAAGTCATCAGTTGAAAAGTTCATGTGAACTCCAGGGTTTTACTGCAAAGCATGTAATCAGGCCAGGTGTCAGGTTCCATAACAAAAGTTCTTCCCAGCCTGGCCACCGCAAGCCAGACTGACATTGGTAAGTGCATTTCCATGGAAAAAAGAAGGCACTGTTTAATTGCATTAGGAGAATTGTACCACATTTCAGGGGAGAACACTGACGTGCTTTGACAAGCATGATGAAAACGTACTCCTCTCGGTGAAAACTGCCAACCAGGCTGTGTCCATTTCCTTTGGGGTCATGGCCATTACTGTGGTGAGAACATGGACAGGCGACTGGAGGTTTTCCCCTTAATGAAAGCCCAACTAGCCATCATTACTAGTCATCATCATAGCGACCATTTAGTGCACTGCTTCCAAGCCTATCCTACTTCCACTGGGTCATGAGGAGGTGATTCTGTTCAGCTCCATGGCCTTAGAGTTCAGTTGCTCCTGAGAGAACAGGATGCTGGGAGAGGGGGGAACCCAGGGCTAAAGAAAAGGAGCCACTATGTAGAGATGGCACATACCGCTGATTCCACGTTGTTTGCGAACCAGAAAAATGGAGAAAGAATGTGTAATAAAATCCTTCAAAGACCGTCTTTCAAAGCACAGACTACTCCCGGGAAAGTGTTGGAGGAAGGAAGCTGAAAATTATGGATGTTTCTAACAGGAAAATGGTATAAAGGGACATTTCCTAAAAGGGGAGTGTTTAACTGTGCCTCATGAAAGCTAAGAGCCATATTTCTGTAGCAGGGATAATATTTTGCAAATATTCCACTTCTAACTTCTCAGTTTCCTCTTAAATCACCTTCCCCTGCAGTCTTCCACCTTCAAGGCAGAGGTGTGAGGCATATGGCCCCAGGGATACTGCCTAGAACAAAGAGGCCATTGATCAGTTGGAATCTCAAAGCTGACTTTCTTGACCTCTTAAGCAAGAAAATAGTCTTCAAAGCCAGGCATTGTTGAGAAGGAAAGGGATTTTCTAAATTCCTTTAGCTCCCATTAGTATATGAAGAATTATACCTGATGGAATAGATCATAGAGATTTACTATATGCCATCAGGATAAGATGCTGGAGAGCTTGCTGAATTCAGTCTGTGGATTGAAGGAAGAAAGGAAAATGGGACGAGGGGAGTCAGGTAGGTCCTGAACTTGCCGCTCTGGCCCTAAGTGTCCAAGGTCATGTTCAATAGACTGTGGGAGACTGAGGATATCTGAAGATGAGCAGCACACTTCCTTGGAGTTCCAGGAGGGTGAGGGTTTGTCTACAGAATGCTCGAGGTCCTGGGCATGGCCACTGCCAACATGGTGCAGGACATAGGAACATAGTGGAAGCTTAAGCAGCCATGCGATGTGGCCATGCAAGCAGCCACAGGCAGTGCTCCTAGGTCCCCAGTGCTCTATTGTATGGTTGTGGCTATTGGGGTGTATGTGGTGGTGGTGGTTGAACTTGAGTCTGTTCTGAGTGAAGGTGGCATTGTGTATGCCAAAATGAAACATTGCCTTGTCCTACCCTACCTCTAGTTCTCTAGAAATGGCATGTAGGGGAGCCACAGTATAGAGCTGTGAAGGTGCTAAGAGGCTAGTGGAAAGGATGGAAACCATGCTCAGGGTGAAGAAGCCCTACCATACTCTGAATCCAGGGGCAGGGAAATGGCGAAGAGTAGATGCTGGCACATCCCCCTGAAAGTTCAAGTGGAGAACGATCATGAGTCTCTGGGATTACAGGGGATTCTCCAAGGCTCCCTTTCTCTCCTGCTACCCATAGAGCCTGAAATGCCCCCTCAATCTCATAGGGATGGAGAATAAGCTCTTTTCTAAAGAGGAGGAGATATGCAAAAGGGAAACCTTAAAACCAGTGCTACTGGGGAACTGCACTAAAATATTTAAATGAGGATGAGATCATTAAATTAGAAGAGACTTGTGCATTGTTAATTAGCAAGTCAGGGGTGTCTAAGGATGATCAGACCAGCTGTAAGAAATGCAGAAGCTGTGTGATGTTGCACATCTGAGTAGAGGGCGAATGAATTTGAGATCCAAATACATCTTTATTCTTCTCTGCTCCTTACTGTGCTATTGAGTGTGCACATGTCATTTTCCTTTAAGTCAAAGTGAATTTGGTGTTTGGATGCATCCGCCGGGAAGCCTGGGGGCACAAGAAACTTTCTTTAATGTCCCAAAAAGGCAATAGCAATTTGAGGCTTGCAGGCTATCCTCTGGAGAAGTCCTCCATGCTTGCATTGCTTGAATTAAAATCAAAGCTGCTGGGAAAGATCTGCTGAACTTTGTGATGTCCCGAGTTTGAGTGGAGGTCCCTGTTCTTCCCAACAAAGGAAAACGAATATCAACAGTTAGGAGGAAAAGAAGGACAGAGAATGAAAACCCTCTCTATCCCTTGGGAAGTCTTTGTTAAGTCTGATGGGCTGCAGCAGACTAGGCAGGCTCAGGTTTGCGCATGAGAGAAGCAAAAAGGCGGGATGAGCAGCAGCTAGCAGGAGTTGGTGAACAGGGTTCCATCCACGTTCTTCTACGCCCCCAGAGCTGTGCAGGCATGGTGCACATGGCTCGATGCATGATATGTGTGCGGTTTGTTTGGACTAGGAGTCCAGACTGAGGCCACTACACTTCGGAGCAAAGGTGAACCTAGGGACCAAAGCAGGAATCAGGTTGCCGATGGTGTTTTTGTCTCCAAGGTTGCCAACTACGGTTGATGGGTGACAGCTTACTCATGATGTTGTTGTTCTGGCTACTTGCTCCCATTGTGAGGACTTTGTGTACGACAGCAGGAAACACTGCCCAGTCCCTCACCGCCCTCATGATTGCTTGCACGTTGGTGTCACCATTAGGGTTTCACTGACAGCTTTTCAAAACTGACATTGACCTTTCTTCGAAGTCTGCCTTAGTCTGAAGTGTGGTCTGCATCACAGCAACATACAAGCCTCCACTGAGAGAGGAGTGGTAGTTACACCAGGGTGGGGGTGGGGGGTAGAGTACAGGTCAGGAATCAAACTTGAATCTCTGTGGATGTTGAGAAGTCTACCACCAATCTAAGAGCTCTTCACAGACTCTTGTTATTAAGCTGCCCATAGAAACTGCTCTCTGCCCCCTCGGACAGCCCTGATTGAGTTTCAACTAAGTTGCTGAAAATCCTACCCAGTACGAGAAAAACCCCGACTTCCGACAAAGCATATAACATTGGGAAAGTTCAACCAAAGGCTATTAGACTTGAGAAGGGGGAAGGGGGTAAACCATGACCCAGTCTAGTTTATTGCCCAGTATCAGATGTTCAATAGCACAGGAACATTTAGATTAGTGGTTCTCCAACCTCTCACTCATGCACCATTAAGTTAGTCACGCAGGAGGGTGGAATGGGGTCTACTTGCCCAACAGAAAGTGTAGGAGATGAGACAAAACAAGAAGACAGTGCCCAAAGCAGAGGGCTGCTTGCTAGAATGTGGGCAAACTTTCCTCAGAAGTGTAAGCCTGAGTGCGACGGAGGTGATCAGAATTCTGTAGGTCTGTAATGCAATGCTGAAGGGCAGGACGCACCTCAAGTCAAGGATGGTGGTGTTCACTCACTCCCATCAGGCACACCACTGAAAATTCATGGATTCACAGGAAAAACAACTACTGGTTTAGAAAACATTCTTGAGGAAGGAAGTCATACAATCCACACACGAAACTGTCCCAGGCAGACAGACATGAACTGGGAGGGGCAGACATGTCCTAGGCAGACAGACCTTTGGGCTGGGAGGGGCACCAGGAATCACCTAGTCCATCCTACCCATGCTTCTTTACACACGGGGTATATGTATGCACTGTGGGGTGCAAATAGTCATTGTACTCAGGTGGTAACCTAAAGAGGGGAGTTTCATGTCCACTCAAAGAGACCTCAAAAGAAAGGCCTCACTATCTACTCCCCAATAAATTAGCCTTTGAAAACCCCTTTGGGATCGCCAGGGATTGGAATAAACTCAATGGTGTGTGTTGGCTTGATGGTGCTCTGTGGTAAAATAAAGGAGCCCTGGTGACTCCATGATTAAAGACTCATCTGCTAACAAAAAGTTGGCAGTTCTTATCCACCAGCCACTCTGCAGGAGGAAAAACCTAGTCATCAACTCCTAGAAAGATGACAGCCTAGGAAATCTTATGGGCCAATTCTTCTAGGTCACATAGCATTGCTAATAGTTAGAATCAACCCAAGGGCACACAGCAATGATCTTAAAACAATGACACACCGGTGACCTTCAAATACAATGTAATCCCTGCCTCGGTATGTTCTCAATTCAGATGAGCTCATATCTGCCATAGAACCAAGTCAAGGGACTCTGAAATCCACTGCATTCAACCCCCAACATAAAACAAGAACTTCAACCGTTGTACTCCTATCAAGACTTGATCCTTGGGATAGTGAGGGATGATGTCAACTAGACATTGCAGGTGACTCCTCTTTGATGTCATAACCCTTTTGTAGAAGAGTGCAGGATTCTGGGAACAGCTCTCTCTCTCTCTCTCTCTCTGCCTTCCTGTCTGCGGGAACTCTGCCTCCCTCCACAGGCCCATGTGGGCTGCCAGACCCTGAGAGCTGTGGCTGCCATGTTTCCACTGACTTTAAAGCCAATGGATCCTGCACCCATAGGCCTGTGATCTTCCTGCTTCTTGTGTCCCCAGCACAGGGTTACATGAGTCTGAAGAGGAACTTATGGACTTGATCAGGACTGAGCAGAGATGCCTTCTTGATATAGAATTACTTCTTAATATAAAGCTCTTTATGATACATAGGACTATTTCTCTAGACAATCAGGCCTAACACATAACTCATCCATGTCCGGTGAGCAGGACTGTACTATCTCCAAAACTATTCCTTTCTTGAGATAATGGTTATAAATTACCTTAGGGAAGTTTTTGTACTTTTTTATTATTAAATTAATTATGCGATGGGGGGGGGAGAGTCTTGAAAATCTGATAGCCATCCATCATTCAATAGTATTAAGCATGCTTGTGCATATGTTGCCATCAACATTTCCAAAACAATTTCCACTTGAGCCCTTGGTATCAGTTCTTCTTTTTCTCCCCCCCCCCTTTTATTTTCAGTTAGCTATGTTGCCCAGTGACTATGTGCTTGATTGCTAACCAAAAGACCTGTAATTTGAATCCACCCACCAGCCACTCCATGAGAGAAAGGTGTGGTCACTTCCTTCTGTAGAGGATTGCAGTCTTGAAAACCTGGTGGGGCAGTTCTACTCTGACCTATAAGATCACAACCCACTTGACAACAATGGGGATCTGTTCTTAGCTAACATCTCTAACAATGGACAATTTTTGCTATTGTCTACAAATGTCTATCCAAATGCATGTGCTCAGTGTACAGCTCTCGCCAAATTCATTGGGTTAACTCTGCCTTGGCAACACCACATGTGTTCCCACACAACACACACACATCACCAACACACACACACACACACACACACACACACACACACGTGCGCGCGCACACCATACACATGCGCAAACATCACCAACAGCACTACCCCAGTTCTTAAAGTGTCATCAAGAATGGTTTATTTATTCAACCACTGGCCGCTCTTTGCTGTGGAAAATTATTAACAGACCCAAAAGAGAAAAGAGATTTTATTCTATTTTTTTAAGGCTCACCAATTTGCCTTGGGGCATAACAAACATGAGGGCAATTTATCATTTTGCCAAAACAAGTAAGCCTTGATGAGGTGAGCACCCATCAATTGCTGAAATACGTTAATAATGGGACTGTCAGCAGCAACACAAATTATTCATTGACTGCATACTGGTGGACATTGGCCAGCAGATAGCTGTGCACAGGCACTCTCTCCAAAAGTTACTCTGTGGAGCAGAGGATTATGGTCTCACTGGCATTTATGTTTTTTAATGGAAGCCTTTCTCATTCACTGCATTGTAAGCGCACTGGTTGCAAGATGAATGGTCATGGTGATATCAGCTTTTAGAAGCCACAGGACAGAAGGATGAAGTGATAGAATTTCCACTGTCAGCTCACAAGTCCTGGCCAGCTGACAGGACTCATGAACAGCCCCACCGGTCTACCAGGGGAAGACTCCACATTCCCGGATGTGAGCAGATTTCAATGGAGCTTCCCAAATGAGAAGGCTGAAACCTGGAAATCCATATCCCCGCCCCCCCCCCCACCAAATCAGCTAATATAATCCCTACAGATCATAATGGTGGGGTCCACACCCATTGGTGGTGGCACAGGACTGGGTTGCATTTCATTCTGTTGGGCATGGGGACACCAGGAGTTAGGGGCCCCCTCGATGGCCGCTAACAGATGACACTGCATTCAGTATGTACATGTCAGCGGTGGCATCGTGTTACAGATTGGGCTGCCAACCACAAGGTCAGCAGTTCGAAACTGCCGGCCCTTTTTTGAAAGGAAAGTGGGACTTTGTACTCCCATAAAGAATCAGTCTCAGAAGCCCACAGGGCAGTTCAACCTTATCCTGTAGGGTCCCCAGGGGTCCAACCTACTTCAAAGAAGTGAGAAGTTTTGGTTTCGGAGTGTTTTTATGTTTTGTTTTGTCAACTGTAAAACATCCCAGGCTCAGAAACAATCGGGGGCAGGAAGATGGAGCACGTAGGTTGGCAACGCGTCATTCTTTGCTGGACATCAGAGAAATCAAATGAAAGATTTTTCTCAACTGATCTACTCCAAAGAGGCACACATCCCAGTTTGCTTCATGCTGATGTGATCTTTGACTCACCAGTGCCTCCAGCTGTTCTTCCAGGGCCCACTGTGTGGTTCACACCTGGGTTCGTGTCTTCTCCCCGGCGTCTCGCTTCTTCAGCTTTGATGTCGCAGCCGTCTGCGGATCTGACTCCAGCCACCGGAAAGGAATCCATTGGCTGGCTCTAGTCTGAGGGTGTCCGAATGGGTTTTCTGTAGCGTTGGAGGCTGGAACATTCCGAACGCCCACTGCAACGGGAGAGAGGCAGCCCATGAATTATGGAGACGAATAGTATTGGGGCAGATTGACCTTCACACAGAAAGATAAATAAGTGATAACAGCGAGATAAATAAGAATGTGGAGATGAATAAGTGATCATCTCCAGGAAAACTTTTCCTCTCCCTAAATCACTCACCTGAGAACTTGGGAGTTCTTTCCTTCAGAAGAGAGGTGGCCAGAAGCCCCCTCCAGACCAGGATTTAACCGGTCCAAGGTGGTGGTGAACTGGGTTCTGAGGCCACCTTTCCTAGGCTGCTTTGTGGCTGACCCAGAGCCTGTGGGGGCTAAACTGGAGACTCCCTGTTTCTCTGGGCAGGGCCCTGGCCTTCCCTGTTCCATGGAATACGCTTTGCAAGCCATTTGCTGAAATCCTGGGAGGAAATGCAGATCTGGTCAGAAGCCCTATGGGTCACTCTGTTTTTGCCAAATCATTGGCAGACCCTCCCTGGCTTTGCTCAGCTAATTAATCCCCCCAGACACCCTCATTCACAGCATGCATATTATCACAGAGGGAAGCTTGTATTTATTTACTTATTTATTTCCCTTCTCTCTTTTGGGGGGAAACCTACTTCTCTGAAATCAGCTTTCAGCCCCACTTGCAGGGGTGGAGGGAGTGGGGGGAGAGGGGGGCGGTTCCAGTAGTCTAATCACAGACCAGATCAGAGGAAGAAGGAGCAGCTCTTCAGAGCCCCAGTCCTCATCCAGCGGAGAGGTGGCCCGCCAGGACTGCTGCAGCCCCTCCCCTCGGAGGTTAATGGGGAAACTGAGTCCTGGGGAGGCTGTGGGGGCCGGGGCAGGGGGGCACGTACTCGTCGCCCATCTGTAAGGGTTGCTGTGCCCCGTCCTCCCCGCTGGCAAGCCCCCTCTTCCCCGAATTCAAGCTGCGGCCGGAGAGGAGCAAGCCTCCGCAACAATCGTAAGCCAGTGTGAGCTCAAAAAAGAATTCAGCGCTCAAGGCCAAATAGCTTCAAAGCTAATAATCCCCCAGAGTCGCTGTGCGAGGGCTACAACTGTCGATGCCAACTTCCCCCGTGCGCGGGGAGCGCGCAACTTCAATAATGACATCACCAGGCGAGGGCAGAGGGCAGGCACTGCGCGGGAAGCGCAGGCTCTGTCGATCTTTGAAACCTGCCAGGGTTTATGGGGACCAGGCCGGCTCTGCAGTCAGTGCAGCTTGGATCACTCTGCTGAAGGATTTAGCGTATTCAAAGAGCTGCGAGCACGCTGCAGCATGGGACACGTTTTCGGGAGCTCTGTGGGATTCCATGGTCGCCTATCTTCTAAGGATGCACCCCTCCCCAGCTGGGATGAACCTTACTCCCTCCTGTGGGCTCTTAAACAAGCCTCCTCAAACAAGAGCTGGCTTTCCACCCCAGCGAAAGGCTGGGGGGTGCATTTGGACAGGATCCCCTGAGCACCCCTGATTGTCCCCAGCTAGCTCAGCAGTGGATGGGAGGCAGGTTCTGGTTCGAGTCCACTCAGAGAGGTGCAGCGAGGTCACTGGTGAGAAGAGTTGGAAGTGAAAGCTCAAGACAAGATGGAGAGGTCAAGGGCAAGGCTTTCTTATTTCCCTCCATCCCCCAAGGGCCCTGAGGTGGCACATGGCTGCCATCCACAAATGATGCAGCAAAAAGGGCTGAACCATAGGAGACTACCTGCCAGGCACTGTGGACAATGCTGCCAAGACCAGCTCAGTCCTGGGGAAGGAGGTGTGCAACTGAGTGCCCACTTCTGGGGGATCCTGTGATCTGATTGGCATAACTCGGACAGTGATGACAGTGTTGCATCAGGACCTCGGATCTTGCTGAAGTTTGGGGATAGGGACTCAACTTAGCTCAAACTCACCACCCTCAAGTCAATTCCAACCCATAATAAACCTATGAGACACTGGATAACTGTCTCTTGTTTTCCCATAGTAGACAGCCTCATCTTCCACCCAAAGGGTGTCTGGTGGGTTCAAACTGTAGACCTTGTAGTTAGCAGCTCGGTGCATTGCCTGTTACACCATCAGGGCTCCTTGGGGCATAGAGACACAGTCTCTAAATAGACCTGAACTCCAGTCTTGGTTCCAACTGACTGTGTACCCTGGGTCATGGACTTACCCTCTCTGAACCTCTGCCCTTATTTGGAATACAGGAGTAATGACCAGGCTAGTTTATATAAAGGTGACATCGAGAATACATGGAAACCATTCAGCACAGCATTTGACTCCAGTGGTGTTAATAAATGTGAGTTATTATTGTTAGAATCCGAAAGTTGATGGTCTGAATGTACCAGGAACACTTCGAGAGGCAGTTGTGGCTGGCAGTCTGCTTCTGTCCAGATTTTAGGCGTTGGAAGCTATGTGAGGTCATGCTATTCTAGCCTACTAAGTTATGTGTTGTGGAAGGGAAGGATCGTTCTACTACTATTGCAAAGATAGCCATCCAAATAACAGATGTTACCTACATTTGAGAAACATATTTTCCTTTAAGAAGTTAGCCGACATTATGGCTAGCATCTGAGTGGCTTGGCCCTTTTTAACAGCCCCCTCTTTTTCCTGAGGAGCAACTGCTGGGTTTGAACCACTGACCTTGCAGTTAGCAAGTTTGATCTGCATATGCCACCAAGGTTCCCTACTATGTTATGAGACAAGTGGGAAAACCATATCATTGTTGTTGTTATTAAGTCCCCGTAAGTGGGTTCTGACCCATAGCAACCCCTGTGATAGAGGAGCATTGCCCCATGGGGTTTCCTAGGCTGTCAATCTTGACAGGCAGATCACAGCAGCACTTTTCCCTGCAGAGTTGCAGGGAGGTTCGAACAGCCAGTTTTGAGGTTAACAGCTGAACATGTAACTGTTGTACCACCAGGGCTCATAACAGGAAATATATAGCTAAATTAAAATTGTAACACTCACAGCTTTTGATATAAAATAAACAATAGGCACGACATCGTGGCTGCTGAATTGGGTTCAGCCCAATGCGGTCCCATGTGTTGTAGACCAGAACAGACTCCCACAGGCCCCTGGTGGCATGCCATTAGTTGGACTTAGCCACTCTCCAAAAGGTTGGGGGTTCAAATGCACCTGGCTGTGCCAAGAAAGAAAGGCCTGGTGATCTGCTTTGGTGAAGATGATTGTTTTCCTGGATAGTTAATGTCAACATAGACTCAGATTAGGCATTGTAATGGTGGTCTGCAGGTATTTCTCTAGATTGTTGGTGGAGTCCAATCATTCATAGTAGGGAGTCTTGGTGGCATATGTAAGGTGAACTGCTAACCACAAGGTCAGTGATTCAAGCCCACCAGTTGCTCCTCAGGAGAAAGAGGAAGCTATTAAAAAGGGTCAATGCACTTAGCTGCTAGCCATAATGTTGGAGGTTCAAGTTCGTCCATAAAGAGCTGGAAAGAGTGGCCTTTTGATGTGCTTCTGAAAAAATCAGCCCTTGGGAATTCTATGAAGTACCATTCCAACTGACACCTGAATTGGAACCAACACCATGGTAACACTTTAGTGCTTCTAGGTGATGCTCAGTTGATTGACTCTTAATTGCCCCTCTGTACAACCAAAGGAAACACTGGGCCACCCCCACAATGGTTGCTGGGTTTGATCCATTGCTGTAGGCTCTCTGTCAGTCCATCTTGTTGAGGTTCTTTCACTTTTAGGCTGACCCTCTACCAAGAATGAGGTTATGCTCCAGTCCTGGTGCCTCCTGATGACAAGTCCAAAATACTCAAGACAAAATGCCAGCATTCTTGTTCCTAAAGAGCATTCTGGCAAGATTGATTGCTCATTCTTTTGGCAGTCCATGGGATCTTCAGCCTAAGGAAAACAAAAATCCCCCAAATAACATATCCTGACAACGGGATCAGCAAATGACATCACAATAAATGGAGAAAAGGTTAAAGTTGTGGGGAGTTTAATTTTGGATTCACTATCAATGCCCAAAGAGAAACAACAGGCATAAAATTAAATCACGCTTTGTCCTGGGACAAATCTGCTGCAAAAGACCTCTGTAAATTGTTGAAAAGTAAATGTGACACTTTCAGGACTAAGATGTGCCTGGCCCAACCTGTGGTATTTTCACCTCATATTCATACAAAAGGGAGGCAATGCATAAGGAAGACTGAAAAATTATTGACGTCTTTGAATTCTGGAGTTGGTGAAGAATATTGAATATGAGGTGGTAACCCCCAAAGTGGATTTTTTTCAAAGCTATATATTTAATTTTTTTTTAACAAAACAACTTTATCACCTTCAAAGTACTTGTCATTATGCTTACTGCATTTGTCAAATCTGTGTTGCCACTCTTGGAAACATTTTTGAAGAGCATCTGTTTGGATGGCTCATAGCACCTTCCTCATTTTGTCTTTGCCTTTTCTATGTCACAAATCACTGTCCTTTCATGACCTACTTCATTCATGGAAATAAAAAGAAGTGGCACGGAGCAAGGTCAGGTGAGTAAGGTATATGGGACAAGAGAGGTATACTGTTTTTCGCCCCAAACTGGAGCACTGAGATGGTTGTATGAACAGGTCCATTATCATGGTGACAAAACCAGTTTTCCATCTGCCTGCCACAAAGCAGGCCCTTTTTGTTGCACACTCTTACACAATTTTTTTCAGAACCTCTAAATAAAGAGCTTGATTAACAGTCTGACCTGGTAGAATGCACTCCAAATTCACTATCCCCCTCACACCAAAAGAACAAATGAGCATTGGGTGTTTGGGGATATCCCCTCATATATTATGGACTGCTAGAAGAATGAGCAAACCTGCCTTGGGAAAAAATATAGGCAGAATGATCCTTTAAAAAGAGACATGTGTGGATAACAGGGAAGTAGGTGCAGGGGGACATTGGGCAGTGTAAGATATGACAAAGTAATAATAATTTATAAATTAATAAGGGAGGGAGGTGCAGGGAAGGAAGGGAAAAATGAGGAACTGATGCCAAGGACTTAAATAGAAAGCAAATGTTTTGAGAATAATGAGGGCAACAGATGTACAAATGTGCTTGGCATACAAAGGATGTATGTATGGATTGTGATAAGAGTTGTATGGGGCCCCAATAACCTGATTTTTTAAAAGAATTTAAAAAATAGAGATGTGAAGACTCTGCCTCCAGACCCGTAGGCATGATGCCAGGAGGGACCAGGCCTGCAGAAGGGCATCCTGCTTGGTAATGTAGAGAGTCAGTGGAAAAAGAGAAAGGCCCTCAATGAGTGGACTGACTCCATGGCTACAGCATGGGGATAAATGCAGCCACAGCTGTGAGCATGGCACAGGACCAGGCAGTGATTTTTATACCGCTGTGCATAGGATCCCTTCGAGTTCGAACCAACTCAATGTCACTTTGAGGGCTTTTCAACAGCACCGACAAGAACCGATGGTGTGGAACGTATTTCTCTTGTGAAAGAACTTCTCAGATCTTTGGTCTGTTTTTTAATTGGTCTATTGCTTTTATTGCAAAGCTTTCACCAGGGAAATATTTTCCCTCGCAGGTATGAATCCCTGTGTTTTCCTTTAAGAATCCTCTTGCTAATCTCTATCTTCTCACCCATTGCCTTCCATCACAGTGACCCCGCTAAGGCAGGGTAGAACTGCCCCTCTGGGCTTCTGAGATCGTAGTTCTTTACCAGAGTAGAACTCTCTCTCTCTCTCTCTCTCTCTGTCTCTGTCTCTGTCACTCTCTTTCTGTCTCTCTCTCCCTCTCTCATGCAGAACAATCAGTGGCTTTGAATGGCTGACCTTGCTGTTAACAGTCCAACATGTAACCACTACATCACCACGGATCCTTTGATCTTTGTCTTACTAAACCCCATGGACAGCTGATCTCTGCCTTAAGTCCAAGAACAAGTGAGGATGTGCAGAAGTTCTTCAATGCCGCCCACTCAAGGAGGCCCTGTCTTTTTTGTTCCCTCCCGTGGTGGCTCAAGTCTAGCAGTAATTGTGACCAGAGGGCAGGGCCAGGCAGTGTTCCCTTCTGTTGTGCATAGGAAACTGTGGATCAGATCTGATTTGATGGCACCTAACAATTCGGTGACTTTCTGTCTCTGTGCCATAGACCCCCGGTTAAGTCAGGAAACTTACCTGTAGCTTACAGGTAACTCAGTCTCTCGGCTTGGATGCAGCCAGGAGCACTTCTCCTCACACCCCGCCCCATTCTCAGTCCCAGTTTAGGCCTGAAATGGGATTTTTCCAACGTCCCCAGCCCTCTCCCCATCATCACTGTGCCTCAACAGGGGCGTCCCCTCTGCTGCACAAATGCAAGGTCACCTTCACCTGCCACCCTGTGTCACCACAAAGAGTCCGGTGTTGGGTTTTAGTCATATTAAGGTTCTCCGCCAGTTTTTCTGAGTCACAGTTCTCCACTGAAACATGTCCTACCTTTGCACAAAATCTAGAACCAGGGTTGGGTTGCTTTGAAGGCACTCTTTCCTCAAGGAGCGATTGCTGAACAAGGCCAGAAGCTTACCAGGGAGCCTTCAAGCTCTGGCACCTTCTAATGAAAGACTTTGAGGGCAAAAGGTACCGGTTTACAGAGATGCAATCCAGTAAAGAGCTGATAGGTGGCAAGAAAAGGGGAGGCCGGTGGGAGATAGGAACTGAGAGAAACCCTAGAGACGGCCCATGGACCACGGTAGGATAATATTCCTCTCTAACTCATGGACATGGATTAAAAGAGATGGTCCATCAAAAGCACTTAGTATCGTGGCTAGCTCTGAGCAAGTGCTCGATAACTGTTAGCTATTAGGTCAGTATCCCTTTTATCTGACACAATGTGGACTGGGGTTGGTCAGTTAATGGGAAAAGATGGCTGAAAAGAGAAATCAGAGGAAATTACACCACACACCTTCAACGTTTTATTTTAACTTAAAACATACAAGCTGTGTCCACTCACCAGCCTTTGATGTGGAGCCAACACCCTTCCCACGGGTCCCCCAAGAGGAGGGTCCACTTGTCTTTCCTGACTAATCCACACCCAGCGAAGCCCGTCTGCCCCTTCCTGGTTCCGTTTCTCGAAAGCAGTATGAGAACTTACCCTTGGCAAGTATTCTGAGTGAAGGCTCGTTCTCTTTGGGCTTCATTTTCACTCAGTCTCTAGTGTCAGCTTGTCCCCACCTAACTCATCAAGGAAAGTTTCAATGTCATCTTAATTTCCCCAAAATAGCTATCTTAGGTTAGCTATCTTAGTTTATCTTCGGGGTTTTGCCTCGTTCTTTCTGGGCTTGCTACATCATCTGTTGGTAGAACATGTCGCTACATGACTTAGCGACCATCAGGCATCTACAAAGACAAGCCCAGCAGGCTTAGAACAAAGACCAGTGACTCCTTGGGAGCCTGTGTTCAAGGTGGGGAGGATCAGAAGTACAAACAGAAGCAGGGTATACCACCCATCTGGGTGTGCTGGGGAGGAACACCACCTATGGATCCCCAGGCCCTCATGAGCATGGATAAGTCTATTGAAGGGGCTGAAGAGCAGCTCATAAATAGCTGACCGGTTACCTCGTTAGGTCCTCAGTGCACGTCAGCATCATGTGGGTCAGTCAGGCCCTGTTGCTCTGGGGCAGTTACATAATCTACTGTCAACTTGAGCGAAGGGGGTGGAGTCTAGCCTGTCAACCAAGTCATAGCCCATGATGCCTCTGTGTGGACATGACTTTCTCCTGAGGGTTATAGGAACAACTGTCTTCTTCCTTGGAGTTGGGACTCACGCTTTCTCAGCTTTACCTTCCAGTGGACATGCCACCTGGAGTCATGCTGATGGCAGTCAGAGCCCTGGAGATGTGTGCACTACCACTGGATCCACAGGACTTTCCACCCACTAGCCTGTGATCTTTCTGTACCCAGCATCATTGCATGTGTTATGTGAGTCAGAATTCACAGACTGGTGTCAGACATATGGGCAAATACCAGACTTATGGACTTGATCTGAACTGGGCTGGGCTGTTTTCTCAATATATAATTTCTCTTTGATATAAAGCTCTCTCTTGTACACATATGAGTGTCTCTGGATTTGTTTCCCTAGTCAACCTGGACTAACACATGTGCCATAAATCTCACATGGGATGACTTTCCAAACCTTTCCTCATTGTCTGGAGCAGGACTTAACGGGCATTAGCAAAGACTCGAACCTGAGCCACCCTCCCGTGTAGGAGGCGAGCATTCTAGGCTGATCTGGCTCTGCCCCTCGGAGAGGTGGTTAAGAGAATTTGTACTTACTTTGCAATTTCTTTTAAGCTTTGTCTCAGCCTTCTGATTCCTCCCCAGGGAGAGGTGTCTCTGGCTCTCCTGTCACCTTGACCACGATGAGGATTTCCCCTCATAGAAGGAAAGACGACACTCTCAGAACTGTCTTTCTGCTCAAGAGTCCCCACCCCCAAGCCAAAAAAAAAAGGCCCTCTCCACACAGGATACAATCTGAGCAAACGATCCTGTCATTTCAGGCGTTGCCGAAAAAAATCCAGATGCCAAAGGTCAGGTCCCACCACATCTGGGGGCATTCAAACCCCAGGCCCCAGCCACTGGGGAGAGGAAAGGGCAAAGCCAGGTCCTCTTGTCAGCTCCCCTCAGCATCTCACCGGCTCCTTCCGCCTGCCCTTTCCCCACTGCCACAGCTCTGCTTGTCAGCTGAGCCCTCCAAGCCAGGTCTCGGGCACCGCACAGGCCAGCAGCTGCCGCCCTCTGCCCTCTGCCAGCTAAGCATGTCTGCTCCCCACGACAGCCAGGAGCACAGGCCACAGCCAGGTCCATGCTGAAGGCGCCCCTTTGGGGAGGAAGAGAAGAAGGGGAGAAGGGGTGCTGTTGGGGAAGTCATGAAGGGCCTGGTGCTAAAAACTTCTGCTGTCCACAAAGTTCTTCCATCTGTCTGTCTGCCGGATTGTCGTGCGGTGTCGTGTCGTGCATGTTGCTGTGATGCGGGAAGGCCTGTGTTTCAAATACCAGCAGGGTGGCTGAAAGCCAGGGGGACAAGTTTCAGCGGAGCCTACAGATGAAGACAGACTGAGGGAACAAGCCACTGCCACTGAGTCAACGCCAACTCACGGCAGACTGACAGGACATAGTAAGAGTGTTGCTGTGGGCTCAGAGACTGTAACTCTTGGCAGGACTAGAGAGTCTTGTCTTTCTGCCTCAGAGCAGCCAGCGGTTTAGAACAGCTGATCTTGAAGTTAGCAGCCTGACACATAACCCACTGCACCACCTGGACTTCGGACTTGAGAAAGGCCTTCTCCAAATGAGCTAATTCGTGACAAGCATGTGGATCACAGCAGCACAATCTCCGAAGGAGTGCTGTAAGATGAGTGCAGTAGGTTGGAAGGCGCTCCAAATAAGCCGCCATAATGATGGACGTCAGTGGGCCAGAAGATGCGGGGGCCGGGCAAGATTTCACTCTGTGGCATGCAAGGCGGCCATGCCTCAGAGTGACTCAAAGGTAACCACCCAGCCCCTCAGCAGCCTCGGGAGAAACTGCAGAAGAACAAGGAGTCTGCTCAGACTTCATGCCCAGAGCAGGCCTTTTGCGCTGATGGGCTTGGCAGCATTGTATGTGCAGTGCTTCGGGGGTCCTGGGGATGCCTTCGGTCGGCTCAATGTTCCTCACTGGCTCTCTGAGCCCCAGAGCCCACACTCCCACTGCCACTTGTTGGTGGGAAAGGAACAGGTCCGAGGAGGAAGCATAGTTGCAGCTATCATTTGGCCTGCGGTGGGGATGTATTCGACTCTTTCTGCACCGTGTGCTTTCTCAGGGGGATGGGAAAGAGAGTGTGAGGATGCTGGAAGAATCGAGAAGAAAGAGGGAGTCATGCAAAGGATACAGGAGGATAGAAAAAAGGAAGTGGAGCAAGAGAATCTGGATAGGAGAGGGCGAGGTTAGCCGATTGGTCCACAGAGTGACACCTACGTGTCCAGGAACCGTTCACAGAGGCTGAAGATGAGAGCGCTCCTGTTGTTTCCTAAGCGCCCGTGTGTCCACAACAATGAGATAGTCTCACGACTTTATCTCTTCTGCCACATGAGCATACTGGCGTTCTGAGAATCTCCCCCCTATTCTGAGAATTCCTCCCCGGTCTAAACCCAGCCCGGAATTTTCGCTCTCCATCTGTGTTCCTTTGGCAGAAACTCGCACCAGAAGAATGAGGGAGCAAGGGGTCATTCTGGGAAGGGCGGGATGCAGGCCAAATCGGGACGACTCGGCCGCCCGGTTCATTTCTGCCGAAGGCGCTGGGCCACCCTCCACTCTGTGAAACATTAATGATGGAGACGCCTCGCGGTGTGGACGGAGCTGGAGGTCTGCCTTCTCACCCGCATCCGGGGCAGCTCTGCAGCTGGATGTCTGTGTGCGCTTTTAAACCTGTGCTGCCCCGGCCTGCCGGAGCTCCCCCAGAGGCAAGGTCTCCAGACCCAAGGGCAGTGATACCTTTTGATTGGGGATGAGGGGTGTGGGGTGACAGTCAGTCCCCAAAGAGTCTGCTCTTTGTGAAAATCCTCCTTTCTCCCTAGAAGGGAAAGTCGACAGGGCATAGGTCTCCTGCCCTCCCATGCACACAGCAGAGAAGCCTGCATAGAGCGTAGCTGCTGCCGCTCCAGGCTGTCCCTACAGAAGCCCCGTGGTCCCCTGTCCACAGTCAGGAGCACCTGGGCCAGGGTTCAGCAGCTTCATCAGTGTGGTCAGCCTCACCTGTACCTGTGTGACTGGATTCCTGATGAACCCCTCCCTGTGTGTCATCGCAGAATAGGCCTCCACGGGACGGTCGATGACTAGCTTTGCTGAGGTAGATGCCTGGCCTTTCTTGCAAGGCTGCTCAGAGTGGACCTGAACCCCCAATCTTTCAGTTAGCAGCCCCTCTTGTTAACTGCTGGCATCACCCAGGGACTCTGTCGAACTCGTGGTGTTGTTGTTGACGGCTTCTGTTGTCAAGGGCATTCATTTTGAGCAACCCTATAGGATCAATTGAACAGACCCATAAGGTTTCCTTACAGGAGCAGAGTGTCAGGTCTTTTCTCGCTCGCAGCTACTGGGTGGGCTATGTTTAGCAGCAGACTCCTAGACCTGTTTGGGAAGCACAAAACTGAATGGTGTCACCATCCTTTAGTGACGGTGATATACCTTCTCTTGTCCCCCCCCCCCATGCCCCTCCAGAATGGCAGGGAGACTGGGGGTTGATGCTCAGCCCCAGGAGGAGGCTGGATGGTGCGGGGGTTAAGCATCCTCCATGGTGAAGCCACAGTTCCACGGTTCAGCCCACCAGCTGCTCCACAAAAGAAAGACGTGGCAGTGTGTTTCCATAAAGGTGATAGCAATGGGTTTGATTCCTGAGTTCAGCCCCACTAGGGGTCTCTGGCTTGCTTCAGGCTCTCCGTACACCCACTGGAGGAGGTATATGCTGAAGCAGCCCTCAGACTCACCCCCTACCAACCCCCTTACAAGATATGCAGCAACATGTGATTCAAGGCAGGGTCAATTCTTCTGCTGCTGCTCCTGACCCCTGGTCAGGACAGTTAGTAGCAAACTCTTGGTTCAGTAGGACCTGCCCACTGTGCAGCCCACCCAGGTGCCTCAGAGAGAAGGCATGCTGGCTCTGTCTGGTAGGAGTCACCATCCAATCAACCTCCGGCTCATGCATTGCCCTCGCTCACTGGGCCCTGCTCTCTGAGAGCAGGTAGCACGAGGCATCGCCTAACACAAAGATGCCACATTCTGCTCACGTGTTCTGTAACAGGGAATTTGCTATCAGTACAACAGATACCCTAAGAAACCAATGGCAGCAGTGGCTGTTGAATCCATTGTGAACTCAGAGCACCTCATGTGTGATGAGCAGAATATCGTTGATCCTTAACAAGACTGTGACCTTTGGGGAGCAGACTTCCAGGCCTTTCTTCTGTGGTTCTGCTGGGTGAATTTGGACTGTTGAGCTTAGTAGCCAAAGGCTTAATCATTTGAGTCACCCAAGGACTCTTCAAATACTAACCCACAGCCTTGCCCATAGTTGTCAAGTGAGTTTCAACTCACAGTAACCTTATGGGGCAGAATAAACTGCTGCACAGACCTTCAAAGGCTTTTCCCTTTGTGAAAATGGACAGCCACATCCCTCTCCCCTGGAGCAGCCGGTGGGTCAGACTGCTGATCACTGGTTAGCAGGCAAGTGCTTAACCATGGCCTCCCCACAGCTCCTTTAGCTCTATTGATGG